>OZ022243.1:7669042-7689042 GCA_963978895.1 Erpobdella octoculata | reverse complement strand
GAGAAGGAGAGAGAGAGAAAGAAATGAAATAGATGTGACAAATCAAGAGAGACGAAACAGGTCGAAACGACTAATCATGTGGAATCAATTCTTTCAAATAAAAAAAATCCCTGCATGGTAGAAGAATCGCCTGACTGGACATTCGCCGATGTCATTCCATCATTACTATCATCACCAATGTAATCATCATCATTATCATCACCACTGCAATCATCACCATCATCGTCATCATTATCAGCATCACAGATGTCATCATCTTCATAAACCTCTTCATTTTTGACATCATCTTCTTCTTCACCGATGTTGGTTTTTAGAAGTCCTCGGCGTTCGAATTGTTTAAAAATTTATTAAAAAAACGAAAAACAGGAAGAAGATTCACGGGTGGCATTTTGTCGGAAAGGAAACAGATAAAAAGGAGATGGGCGACATCTAGTCATGATATTTTATATAGGCGGCGTCTAATCTTAATATTTGATAAGAGCGGCATATATTTGATGCAATGGCTTAATATTAATGTGAAATAAATTAATTCCACAAAATTTCACAAAACGACAAATAAAATGGAAGGTATTTTTTATATAAATATTCATTATCAGAATAAATTATTTAGAATATTTCTAAACAAATCGGCACAGCACTAAGTATTCCGTCTTCTCTACAAAACCTCTCCGTTCCCCACCACTGGCTGTTAGTTGGAATCTTAACGGCGCCATGAATGTGGCCAAGGATCGAGGGAGGCGCCAGAGACGCGTCTGACTTGCTCCTATTTCCTGTCTCTCCCCCTCCCCGATTGTCCCCAAACAGCAACATCAGCAGAATGAAATTGCAGTGTTGTTGCTGATTATATTTCGTCGGTCAAATTAATTCCAATCCCATTCAAGTCTCCTCAACATTAAACTTTGCGACAGAAAATTAGAGAAAAAAAACAATTTTAAATTACTTTAACGAGCAAGGTTTCTAATCTTTTTTAAAGTTTTCAAAAAGAACTTTAAAAATGTGTTGATATTCTTTCATCTGTTTTCATTGATTATTAGACTAATTTAAAAAAAACAATTATTTATTTGACCTTCAAAAGCACACAAGCGTGCAACAGGAATTAATTTTAAAATTCAAAAGGCTGGTTGAAGTCTACAAGCTGCTTAAAAAAAACTGTAAAATAAATAAAAAAAAGAATAAAATAAATTGCAAACCTGAGTCACCTCACTATAGTAGAGCTGGGTGTCGAACTCACAACAAACAAGTCGCAATGGCTTTGACCATTCAGAAGAGCGCATTGATGGAAGGAGATACATTATAGGCAAACAATATAGCTTGTATAAATATAAGCAATAAGTGAAAGGCAATTTCCCCGTCAGACCATAAAAATTAAAATAATTTAGGCATTAAATTTTTATTGACGCTAACACTCTCTTTAGAAAGAATAAAACTTATTATGATATTATATTATATTATCACGAAGGTATTATTTCTTTCTTGAAAAAAAAAATTAATTTAATAAAAACAAATAGTTATTGCGTTTAATCATTAATAATTCAAAATCTTCTTCGCGCGTAAAAGTTATAATTTGATTATATCGGGAAAACTTTAGTAGTGGAGTCTTTAAGCTGTTTTACGAGTAGTTTATGTACAAAGTTCCGAATCATTTACAAAATAGTAAATTAATAACATACATCTATAAATAATAAATATTTAAACAAATCAACAAGAATTAAAGATAAAAATAAAAAGTTTTAGAGCTCTAGGTGGTCGAAAAATGGAAAAGCGACCGGGAGCTTGAGAGCAAGCGGGGAAGGAAACGAGAGCGTGAGTGAAAACCGATAGAAAAACTTCTAAAAACCCCGGGCAACGCTGGGCTTAAAGCTAATATATATATATAAATAAATAATAATTGGGAGTTCATGAGACTTCGGCACAACAAACGCTGCGTTGAAAGGTTTCGAAAGCCTACAAGCAGGGCGACTCTAACAACTCATCGCGTAAGTACCTATAACTTATAACACAAATATTTATAAAGCATTATAGAAGGAATCAAACCCAGGACTGTCATCTAGAGCACCTTCGTCTAACCGTGTCTTATTGACAATAAAAAGTGTTTCACACAATTATTAATTCAAAGAGTAAAAAATGATATTAATAAACTCGTTATCAAAATCGTTTAGCTGGTGAACATTCAATTTTTTGTTCAAATTTAAAAAAGATAACTACGATTTCTAATAGTTTTGTTTTAAAATTTGTTATCAACAAAGTATGTTTGAAAATAGGTCTAGAACAGCAAAGGCTTTAAAAGATGAACTATGGCCACACCGAATTTGGAAAGTCAGTTTTGGATCTAGGTATCAGCTAAACTCAGATATTTTCATTTAGTTGCCGAAAAAGTTGCGTCCAAATACATCAGCGGTCTTTACCAGACTGCACCAAACCTCACCGAAGTTCATCGGAAGGCCACTTTTTTTTTCTTTTTTTTCATTATAGTTTATAGTCTTGAGGAAGGCCACGAGCCTCACATGACTTTAACGGACCTCCCTGGACGTAACAGTGAATTTTCGTGATGTAGAGTAAATTACGGTAAAGTCCGGAAAATGTTGGTGAGGTCCGTTGCAGTCTGGTGAGGACCGGTGCAGTCTGGTGAGGACCGGTGCAGTCTGGTGAGGACCGGTGCAGTCTGGTGAGGACCGGTGCAGTCTGGTGAGGACCGGTGCAGTCTGGTGAGGACCGGTGCAGTCTGGTGAGGACCGGTGCAGTCTGGTGAGGACCGGTGCAGTCTGGTGAGGACCGGTGATGTAATTCGACGGACCCGTCCACGTGCGCCCAACTGATCGAAAGATTATTTTTTTGTCAGATGAAGGGAAATAATTATGCTAAATATTTATAATTTTAATAATTACAGAAACGGGGAAGGTATGAAAATTGAAAAACTTTTATTATAAGTGAATAGAGATACATAAAATTCTTGTATTTTTATATAGGAATCTTATATATAAAAGGCAATGTTTGTATGTATGTATGTATGTATGTATGTATGTATGTATGTATGTATGTATGTATGTATGTATGTATGTATGTATGTATGTATGTATGTATGTATGTATGTATGTATGTATGTATGTATGTATGTATGTATGTATGTATGTATGTATGTATGTATGTATGTATGTATGTATGTATGTATGTATGTATGTATGTATGTATGTATGTATGTATGTATGTATGTATGTATGTATGTATGTATGTATGTATGTATGTATGTATGTATGTATGTATGTATGTATGTATGTATGTATGTATGTATGTATGTATGTATGTATTAGGGATGTCACGGGTACCCGAACCTGAACCCGAGTTCGGTACTACCCGGTCTTTTTCTGATACCCGAACTCGAACCCGAAAGTGTGAAAATTTGGTACCCGAGGCAATATGTCCACGAATGAAGCTAGATGTCCAGGCATGAGGCAATATGTCCACGAATGAAGCTAGATGTCCAGGCATGAGGCAATATGTCCATGGATGAAGCAAGATGTCGATGTATGAGACAAGATGTCGATGTATAAGGCGATATGTCTAGGGATGGAGCAATATGTCCATGGATGAAGCAATATATTCATGGACGAGGCAATATTTCCATGGATAAGGCAATATGTCAATGGATGAGGCAATATGTCCATGGATGATACAAGATTCCATGGATGATGCAATACGTCCATGGATGGACTTTTAATGAAATAATCAGTTTAAAGCGTTTTGAAGAAGTTGAAAACCTATTTTTAATATTTATAATTTATTTGGTATTTTATAGTTATTTGTAATTCGGGTTCCGTTTTTCATTTATCGTTAAAACACGTTTTTAAGTCTCTTGTAACACATCAGACCATGTTCTTAACACTAAATAATATTTGTATAAATTATTTCTAATATGTAATTTGATACTTCATCCTAGGGTTATTGGTAAAGTTAGTTTTCCACCTACATACAAATAGGTAAAACGTTGACGATTACTAAAATATACAGAGCGTAGAGAGGTTGTATAAAATTGATTATTTTAATTTTTACATTATCGCGTAATTTTTTTTGTAATGACAAATTTTTTCTTTACAGCAAGTCGCATTTTTAAAGTGCTGATGTCGCAAATTATTTAAATTAAAATAAACATATTTATTTTAAAACAAATTCTTTTTGTAAAAAATAAATTGTTTAAAATGAAAATATTATTTGCTAAATGTTGTTTAATATTTTCTTTGGAGTAGTCTTCTCATATATAGAACGGTTTTGAATAATTAATTAAAATTAATTTCAAACAAGGAGGAGCAACAAAGGAGAGATTGAAGACAGGCTGGTAAAGACGCACACCGAGCAATATATATAAGCAGATCCATACATAAGAAAGCATATCCATGCATACGAGAACAGACACCCACTTACATAAATAAATCCACAAACATAGATAAACATATACACACAGACGAACACACATAGAGACGCACATAAACAGATAAGATCAGCAAATAAACATTCAAATTGGAGTTTCCCACACATTGGATTTTCCACGAACATATGTCGGTCTTATCTTGATTGGACGTCCTTCGCTTCGAAATTGGACGATGACGTAAGTGATGACGTCATTACGATGACGGCAAAAGTGATGATGATGTTGATGATGATGATGATCAAGGGTGCCCCCAAGAGAGGGGGGTCAGGGGTTAGAATCCCAACTTCCAAAATTATTTCGAAATTTTTTTACTGCATGAAAATATATATCCACTGGTTCCACTAATGATAAAAACACAAAAAGATTGATGTGAAAATATTTTTTTTAATTAGCCATTATATGTATATTGTAGTCCATCCCTACATGAAAATTATTTTGGGGTTTTTCATATAAATGTATGGTGAAAATTTTCTTATTAGAAGTTGATCAGAGAACAAATGAAATGGTTTAACGGTTTTTTATTTGTATAAATATTTCACATAATCAGTTACTTTTTTTTATGTCTCAAAACCGAAAAATCCGACATTTTTAATTTAAAATTGGTTTGTTTTTCTAACTAGTACGCATTTTTTCTTAAAAATTTAAATGTACAAACATTTTTAAATTTAAAATAAAATTATTCTGCTTTTGAACTCAAACTTGATTTAACTGTAATAAAAATTTGTGTTGTTTAGTGTGGTATTAAAAGCATTAAATCATTGAAGCTGAAAAAAATTCAAACCCCCCACTGGTGATGATGCTTATGATAATGATGATGATGAAGATGATGATGAGGGTGGTGGTGGTGGGGAAAATAGTGATGTTGGTGGTGATGCTGCTGCTGATGATAATAATGGTAGTTCTGGCGTTGATGAGGATGATGATGATGATGATGCTGGTGGTGGTGGTGATAATGATAATAAGAGCAGGTACAAGAGCAAATATGAAGGAGCATTAATAAAAGATAAATAAACATTGAGGAAGAAGTACACATTTTAAGCTAATAAGATGTTATTTAGAGCTGCATTTTAGGATGAATTAAGATTTTTTGCTGCTCCATTGTTATCTACTACAGATTTGCTAAAAAATATTATAAAAATAAATCTGGCAATAAATTAATAAATTATTTAACTCAGAATTATAACATTTAAATGTTATAAAATCTGTTAATTAAATATAATAATTATAATATTAACACATTAATTGGTTTTGTTGGCGCATCAGAATTGAACAGTAAAGTCAGTTTTTATGCATTTCGACGGTTTGCCGCAGAAACATTTTCTTAATCTTCACGTTTGGCTAACTTTGAATTGAAGATGCAGAGCAATATCTTATTTAGCTGCATCATTTATAGTACAGTTGAACCTCTCTTATGCGATTTCTCCGTTGCCACGTGAAATCGGTCGCATAAGTGAGAGTGTCGCATAAAGAAAAAAATCGCATTTTCTTCAGAAATACATTTGAATACAACAAAGAGTAATCAGTAGTTTAGTTTGTTAAAGTCAACTAACAGTCATATAAAAAAATTGTGATTTAAAATAGTTCCAGATTGTTTGTTGTTTTAAAGTATTTAATTTAACATTACACAACTCCAAACACGCTTTAATGAGATGGCTAGCTTGCGTACTGTTGTCGTGCTTACTATCCTACTTTAAAAGTTTATTAACATTTAAAATTGCAGTTTGACTATTAATGAATTTTTCATCCGAATCTTTTGAATCAAATTTTTCAATGGTTGCTTCTTCTTGTACAACCACAACTGGGACAACTTGGACATTTGAGCTTGTTGGCTTATTAGTATCACAATTGACATACTCTTCAAAATTGACTCCGGTCAGGATTGGATGGTCTGCCATATCATCATCGAACTCTAAAACCTCTGTAAAATTTGAGACATCACATGGACCGAAACTGCATTTACGAAAGCACTTTGTTATTGTGTCTTCTTAGCCACGGAGCCATGAAACTCGAAGCCAAATAATGGAGTCGAGTAATGTAGTAAATTTTGTCACTTGTTGAGTTGTAGCAGTTTGGTCATTGTTAAATGACGTAAAAACATCTTCCGGAAATTCAACTTCACATTTTGCATGGCTGTAATTTGGATGAGCCAGTCCCAAGCCTGGAGAAAGGAGGAGGGAAAAAGTAAAAAGGATCAAATTCTGATCCACGACAGGAAATACATAAGTGTTTCCTACATACAGCCATTAGAGTCTTTAAACACCTGGTGTAAAGAACTATAAACTATTATAAAAAAAAATGTTATTTGGATGACTCCGCCTCGCTAATTGCGAGCCAGTCCCAAGCCTGGATAAAGGAAGAGACAGTTAAAAGAATCAAACTTTGATCCACGAAAGGAAGTACTTATGTGCTTCCTACATACACTTGGTGTACAGGATTATAAACTATCATAAAAAATGTAATTTGGATATGGTGTTCATAGGAAGAAATTGAACTTTTATGTTCGAGAGATCAATGTTAGCATGGACAGAACAGTTATCGATTAAACGTAAAACACGTCAATTTTGTAGTTTAAGTTTGTTGTTAATGCGGTTAAGCCACTCGGAGAATATTTTGGATGTCGTCCAGGATTTCTTGTTCCAATAAAAAACTACATCTAAAGATGACAATCTACTGCAGGTCGCAGTTATTTATGCAAATAATGCTATAGAAACAAGGTCGTTGGTCGCGTTACGGAGTTTGTCTCATAAGAGAAACAGATTATTATGGAAGAGTAAGGGAATTTGAATCCGTGCAAAATTTTTAGGTCGTATAAGCACTAAAGTCGTATGACGGGTGGTCGTATAAGCAAGGTCTTACTGTATTATTCTTTTTTTAGAGAATTTCTATAAGATATCAAAACCGTTCTGTGAGCTACTATGGTTCTTTTTAACAAAACTTGATAGAGTTAATATAATTCTAGTGATATTCAACATTTTACCTAAATTGTATTTTCCACATTAAACGACTATAATTTCCATTTCATCACAACTAATTTTATAATAACAATTTTGTGTTAGCAGAATGAGTCCCCTGTGAGTTTGTTGTCGTGTTTTCCTATAATGTCATATGTTCCAAAAAGGTTTAAAATTACTGACGGATGTTTTCAGAAAGGCTACCTTGCTGCATTCTTCATTACGTTTCAGGTTGAGCAAAAAATTTGCTTATTTTCGTGCGTTTGCTTATGCTTACAACAAGTTTCTTTTGGTGTGTTTTTGTGGTTCTGTTTTTAAGTTCTAACATAGTGTTTCGTGCATTACGAACGAGCACTTTGATACACAAAAGATTGTAGAAGTTAGTGAATCCAAGTCAATTCACATCCAATGTACATGAATTGTTATCCTTGTTCATACCACGATTGTCTTCTGTTCCCTCATTGGTTCGTTCACTGACTTAGGATGTCACGCAGTTATCAATGCGCATATTATCTGTACGCACGCACCTCCAGTTAAAAAGAAAATGTAAAAGTGCAGCCACACATACATACACAAACATAGACACAAACACACATACACACATACACACATACACACATACACACATACACACATACACACATACACACATACACACATACACACATACACACATACACACATACACACATACACACATACACACATACATACACACATACACACATACATACATACACACATACACACATACATACATACATACATACATACAAACATACACACATACGCACATACACACGCTCATATACACACAACGCACGCACCCTTCTGGGTTACTCTGTGTCAAATTCGCTTAAAACCAGACGACCCGTCGGATTAAATTGGTCAGATTGGCCTTTGTAAATATGTCATTTAAAGCAGAGGTGGGGTGAGGCCATGGCCAAATTGGCTCCCCTTGTAACGACTAGTGATCTGGGGTGAAAAACCTGGAAAAATTATTTTAGATTTTTCAAAGTAATCCCAGGACTAACACAAATTAAACAGAGAATTTGAAATCTTTTATTTAATTCGCATTTGAAAAAAAAACTGTTTTTCAGACAACAAATCTTTTCTTTAATTTTTTGCTGTTTTATAAATTGTTTAAGACATTTTTAAATAAAGAAGACAAATATTTTCTTCTTATTATGCATTCATTATTTTCAACATTAAATTTAAATTTCAAGCCTAATTTTTTCACAAAAAAAATATTTTTTTTAATATTTTGTTTTGAATTAAAATTTTTGGAAAACCGTAGCTTAACCGTTTAAAAAAAATTATTGTAATGTTGCTGCCATCTCACTTTTGAACGCAGTGCCAATGTCAGCGGTGCGAAACATTCAAACTTTCTCGTCTCACGAGGCCATCGCACGTTGAAATGTCTCAAACTCTTGATTGCCGTTTAGTTAAACGAGGCATCGATTACTGCAATCCATCATTGCGTAGTTTTCTGAAATATTTTAATTGAAAAGTTTCGATGAGTTTAAAATGTTTCGGCCCATTTCTAGTCTACCTAGGTAGTCTCTTTAAAAGCATCGGCGTTGATTGTCATCAATCTTCTCTTTCAGACAATCTGTTCCTATTGGCTGGCCTGAGGTTCTCTGTCTGCCAACGCCTCGGGCACAGCCGGCAAATTATACGTTATAATAATATGGCGTGCAAACTTTTTTCTAGTGCTGCATAGGGACAATGGTGGAGGGGGGGGGCAAAATACGCTTCAAATATTTATTAAAGTTATTTATAGCTTAGCTACCTGTCGTGTTGCTGGAATTATAACTTGGAAAAATTTTCAACTTTCAGTTCAAGAGACAGAAATGCTGTTTTATTCAGTATTTTTTATGTTTCACTCTTTAAAGCCCATTTTAAGCTGCTTTTGTATCTAGAAAAATTATCATGTTTACAATACCTGTTTTGAACAAACCCAATGATAATAATGATAATAATGATGATAATGATTGCCATGATGATGATGATTAAGGTGGGGGTGGCGTTGCTGGGGGTGATAGTGGTAGTTGCGGTAATAGTGGTGGTGATGATAATATAAACTATAGATGATGATGATGACAATGATAATGATGATGACGACGACGATGAGAAAAATAATGATTAGAAACCAAGTGAGCGGGAGCGGATTTTCAGAATAAAAACATAAAGTAAGAGCCGAAAGAATATCGGTGAATAAAATCACAATAATAAAAATACAAACGACAATTTTTCCACTGTAGCTTCATTGGATTATTGCCGGAAAAAATCGGACTGAAAATTGTAAATATGTTGTTATAACCTATATTTTTGGTATGCGTGTTTGGGAACACACATTCACACAAACATTCACATGCACACACACATATTAGAAAACAATCTCGACCGGATGTAATATAAAGTCAGATTAGTTTAGGGCGTCAGCATATTCTTGCATAGTGCTGTATTGATTGCTTGCATAGTGCTGTTTTGAATGCTTGCATAGTGCTGTTTTGAATGCTTGCATAGTGCTGTTTTGAATTCTTGCATAGTGCTGTATTGAATGCTTGCATAGTGCTTTATTGAATGCTTGCATAGTGCTGTATTGAATGTTTGCATAGTGCTGTATTGAATGCTTGCATAGTGCTGTATTGAATGCTTGCATAGTGCTGTATTGAATGCTTGCATAGTGCTGTATTGAATGCTTGCATAGTGCTGTATTGAATGCTTGCATAGTGCTGTATTGAATGCTTGCATAGTGCTGTATTGAATGCTTGCATAGTGCGGTTTTGAATGCTTGCATCATCTCCTCTTGACGATTTCACTCTAAACTGAATATTCTTGCGCTGATGTTTCGTCGCATTAACAACTCAAATATTTTCTTCCGCTTTCAGCCTTCTTTGAAAAATTACTAGCTATTACTTTTTTTTTAACTGTTTTTGTGCTGCACACAAACTGTTTTGGAAGTTGTGTACATTTTTTAATAACATTATTATCCTGATGATAATAATGATGACGATGATGTCGACGACGACGATGATGATGATGACGATGATGACGACGACTACGACGATGATGGTGATGATGATGATGTGCAGCAAAATATGAAGAAATAAAAAACAGAACAATACTTCGGTGGTTTCGAAATTTGAGAAATGAAAAGTTCAACTGGAGCGACTGAAAGTAGTGACCTGCCAATGTCCATCCGCGACTTAATCGCTTGGCCATTAATTTAATAACACGCTTAAGTGGGCGTTTAATTATTTTAATTTCCAATTTGTTTATTCGTTTTCTTTTCTCTTTCTGTTCAACTTCTCGAGTTTCTCGTGTGTTTGCGCAAGGACTTTTTTCTGTGCGCGGATGAATTTTGGCGCGTCGGCTGAAAGTTTTTTTTTTTTTTTAGTTTTAAACGTAAATAAGAGTGACGGACGTTAATGAGTTCTTGACGTTGTGCGGCTTCAATTTGATGTTCCTGTTTTGAAGGATATCAACATTCTGATGGGTTATTAAGCGGAATAGTAATCGTGCTACCTGGATATATATGGAAGGAAAACTTTGATAAGCGCTTATATGTGTATTTATATGTGTGTTTATATAAGTGTTTTTATATGCGTCTTTATATGATAGCAATAGAACTTTCTTGTGACATTCAAAAAGTAATAAATCAAAAAAGACAAAAAAATATTCCGACTGAAAATTCAAATTTTATTTTTTTCCAGAAGTTTTTTCCAATCTGATCTTGCAGTTGATGGCTTAATCCTCAGCACAAATCTTCAACTTGCATGGAAAACATCGCCGGGAAATTCCTATGAGATCTGGGAAAATCAGTAATTTTGATAACAGCAAAAAGAACACTTATTCCAATAAATAAAAAAAATATTTATGCATATTTTTAATAATATTTGTGTTTTTTAAACATTTAATTTTATCAATTGCTCAATATTCCATAGATAAAACCGTTCGTGCGTCAAAGGCAGCAAAAAGACGCGCTGAAAGTGTTCATTGTTATGGCAAATCAATGCTCTCTATCTACCTCGTTTTTCCATCTGCAATTTTTCGCCATCTCAAAACAGTGCGCTCTACAAAACGTAAATAAAATGATTAAATTTTTTAAAGACAGAAATCTCAACGATATTTATCATTTTGAAACCAAACATGTTGTAAAATTAAACAAGTAAAGGAAAAAACAAGTTTTTGATCACAAACTTTAATTTCAAATACACTTGATTTAGAAATACGAAAGATGTTTAAATTAAATTTTTTTTAATTGAATCATGTATTGTCATCCAATATGCTGAAAGTTTCAGCTCACTAGCTAGTCAAAAAGCTAGTTAAATTTTACTTGCAAGATTTGTGAACACACACACACACAAACAGAGATTGTAACCTAAATAAAAGTTTGTAAAAAAAAATCATATTTCGGAACAAGACTGATCTTGGAAGAAGTCATGTTGGAGACATGTTTCGTTACAAGCGCCGAGAACAATGAAGAAAAATGTTTTCTTTTTAAATTTTTTCCTGGTAACTTTCAGAGAAATGTTAATATTTTTTCACACAACTTCTAAGGAAACTAATTTTTATAAATAATTTTTTTGGTAATTTTTATTAAATTTCTTTTTTTTGCTTCTAAGCGCTGTTTTTCTTCCGAATGAAAATCAATCGGTATTTATTGACGATTATTTTGTACGAATTACATCATCATTATCATTATCAGAATTTCTATCATCATCTTTATCATCATCATCATCATCATCATCATCATCGTCATCATCCTCATCATCATCATCATCATCATCATCATCGTCGTCGTCGTCGTCGTTGTCGTCGTCGTCGTCATCGTCATCTTCATCCTCATCGTCATAATCATCATTATCACTATCGCCACCATTATCATCATCACGACCATCATCATCTGTTGTAGGAAGTTAACTGCGTCGAGACCATTTTGTAAATATGCAACAGAAAGACAACAATGAATGGAATTTTGCATAAAAGAAAAAAATAATTATAAAGTATGATAGGATGTTTCTTTCATGTCGGTAAATATAACTGCCTACATATGTATTTTTATATATGTGCATTATTGTATATTTATAAAAAATATAAAATTTGTCATACATGTATTTACATAAAAATGTACTTGCAAAAAATAGGTATACATAAATACATACATACATACATACTTACATACATACATACATACATACATACATACATACATACATACATACATACATACATACATACATACATACATACATACATACATACATACATACATACATACATACATACATACATACATACATACATACATACATACATACATACATACATACATACATACATACATACATACATACATACATACATACATACATACATACATACATACATACATACATACATACATACATACATACATACATACATACATACATACATACATACATACATACATACATACATACATACATACATACATACATACATACATACATACATACATACATACATACATACATACATACATACATACATACATACATATATACAACAACATACATACAATACATTTCAAATTTACATTTTTATTGAAAAATAATTTTTGAGCGTGAAAGAACAGTCTTTGGTGTTTCCAATTGTGAGTTCAACTCGTTCCGTGTATTCCATTGTCAGCGCGCTCTTGTTCTTCTGAATGGAAAACATTATGCGGCTGATGCAAACAATGGGTGGCCATTCATTCTTTCTAGATAAAAATTTGAAAAAAGTTTTCCTGTGAAGATTCCAAGCATAAAATTTGTTAATATTTTATTTATTTAAAATATATTAATACCATAATTTTTCACCATGTTTACCAATATCATAATCATCATCATCATCGTCGTCGTCGTCATCATCATCATCATCATCATCATCATCATCATCATCATCATCATCATCATCATCATCATCATCATCATCATCATCATCGTCATCGTCATCATCTTCATCCTCATAATCATTTATTTGCCTATTAAACAATTTTTCTTCAAATATCTCGTGTGATTTATGTTGATGATTGAAAGATACGACATCCGGGGTCTTTAAAACAACAACAAGCAGGACACAAACAACAAACAACAAACAGGAGGAGTCCACGTCGACCACAAATTAACATTCTGAGGAAAGAATAAAAAACAATCACAATACGAGATAATTTTTTGCTATCTATGTTTATTGATTTATTTTATTGTATAGCTTATTTGCATTGCTAATAATAATAATTTATCATCTGCAACTATTTTATTTTATATAATATTATATTATAGCTTTTATTTATTATATTAATTATTCATATTTTGACTAGCATCAAAGCCTGTTAAACAAAAAGCATAAAAAACAAAAATTTGAAAATTTCAAATCTTTTTAAAAAATGCGCAAACTTGTGAACAAAACCTTTACGGTAAAAACTGTTTAATGTCTTGAAGTCAGCTTAAATTTTATTTTAATTTTAATTTTTTTGTTTTTTTTTGTTTTCCTCTCACATAAGACAGTTGAGAGAACAATTTTAATTTCATAAAAGTGCAACGATTACACTCAAGTTTTTCTATTATAAATCATATTGTCATTATTTAAAAAAAATAACGGTTTGCTGCAATTTAAAAAGATAAATTGGTATTCCTATTTTTTCTAGAACTTTTTTTTTATAAATAATGACGATAAATTAACAACATTAGTAAATAAATAATAACATTCTATTTAACACAATTACATTTACTAAACATATTTATAATTGCACAAATATTTTTCAAGAAAAATGTTTTTTTCCCATATTGAACTTGGGCGATTCTGTTTCAAATGATCTTTGATGATGACATGAAGATCGATTGATTCTGCTGTCTCATTGAGAAATTTTCTTGAGAATTGAAACTGCCAGTCCAGTAATTTCGAAGAGACAGCCATAAAATCATTCCAATCGTTTGTCACACGATGCCGAATTTCCTTTGACTCGATTGTTGGTAAATTTAATTTATTTAACTCAACCGTATAAACCTACTACGCAAACAAGAAAAGAGCTCGTTTATAATTATGCACTTTTTAGACTACTGAAACATACATTATAATTTACACATGCAAACACACAGACAGAGAGAGAGAGAGAAACAGATATATGTATACAAAGCCATTCAAACAAACTCAGACAAACATACAAAGACAATAAAAAATCTATTCATACAAACAAGATCCCGCATACATACATACAAAAAGGATCACATTTAAATACATACAAACAAGATCACAAATACATACATAAAAACAAGATCACACATACTTACATACATACACACATACTTACATACATACACACATACTCACAAATACAAACATACAAACAGAAGACCATCTAAAACTTCAATTCACACGTTCAAAATGATTTATTCAAACAAACAGGCACATACATAAACATTCAAACACGGACACACGCACACAAATTGGTGGAGACCAACAAGTGCGCACATTGAAAAAAAATGTCTGCCTCATATTTCTTTTGTATTTTCTCTTGTGACCTACTCAAAGGCGAATGCTTTTGTCGAGTCATGATGCATTAGTGACCAGACACACACACTATAGGGCATACGTACGCATTCACACAAACACTATGTATATGTATATACTACATTTATATAGCTTCACTCTCGCATAAACATACGTACACAGGCATACTCAGGCACTGTCACACACGCATAAACGACGAAACTCACGCACGTATGAAAGCACAAGCGAGGCAGACAAACAGGCAGCCGCTTAAATCCCCGAATAAATCCTCAGAGTTAAATACCAACGGAGAAAGTTGACGACATATTTTATTGCTCCATACTTTCCGAGCACCCTTATGACGTCATCAAAGATTATTTATTAGTTCTCCTTCAGATATTCGTGGCGGTCCTGGTGATGATCGCCAGGACAGTTTTGATGATGATAATGATGCTGATGCTGCTGATGATGATGACGACGATGATGATGATAGTGATGGTGATGATGATTATGATAACAATGATGATGATGAAAAAGATGGTCATGATAATGTTGACAGTAATTGCAGTGGTGATGATGATGATGAAGAAGAGATTGAATATTTATTTGAAACATATTAATAATTAATGCCTACATAAATCGTAATAAGAAAATGCAATTTATGTTAAAAAATTTTTTTTATTATTTTAGTAATAAATTATGAGTTGAAATAATATTATTACGACTTTTGATTCCCAATATGAAAACAACTGTTGGTGTCATCTCAATATTGCATGTTGGTGCCGTTAGTTGCACCGTTTTCACAACAAATTTAATAAATTATGCACGAAACTATAAAGGTTAAATAGTTGTTTTTAATAAATTATGCAAATGAGCTCACCTCCATCCAATGCATGAAAACTCCAGCAAAACGATTCCAACAACGTGGCCACGATGACGACATTGCTCAACATTGTTGTGTCAACAAAGATGAAGTTCAACAAATGTTCTGAAAACTGCGCAACAGTAATAAATGTTTTCGAAAACTAATGTCAAAATGAAATTGTTAAACAAATTGATTTAATTTATTTGAAGATTTATTCAACCTAATTATTATTTTCTTTTTTAAACTTTTTTTATAACTAAACTAAAAAAATTCTTGGGCTTGTTTTTTATTATCAAACAAAAATTTTATAAAAAAAAATTAAGTAAGAATAAACGCGCGTGCATTTGCCGCTTCGTGACGAAGCAAGAAGAAGAAGAAGCCGCCCATCAACTGCATCAACTACCAAACATTCTACATATAAAAAGCCAACATAGGATCTCGCATGGAAGGTACGTACTACCCTGTTTGCTATTGTGATGATGATGGTGGTGGTGGTGATGATGATGATGATGATGATGATGATGATGATGATGATGATGATGATGATGATGATGATGATGATGATGATGATGATGGTAATGACGATGATGATGACGATGACGATGACGATGACGATGAGGATGGCAATGATGGTGATGATGATGATGATGGTGATGATGACGACGACATTGATGATGATGATGTTGATTTTAATACTGACGATGACGACGCCAGTGTTATATTAATAGTGTTTGGGATTGTTGTGATAGATTATTTTATAATTATAGAAGATTTTCTGCTTTTCAATTATATATTTTAAAAAAAGAAAGAAAAGTTCAAGATTAAAAATAATAAAAAAATAATTTTAAAAGATTGAATACACAAAAATGCTCGCACACGTACAAACACAGAGAGCAGCAAAAAACTTCTTAGAGTGTGCCTGTGAATGATTGGTTCAAGTGACAGGCAATTGGAGGCACCAATCCTGTTTTTTCTTAATTACCTCCTTCATCTCTCCCTTTCTTTTTCTATGCTTCTCTCTCTCTCTTTTTCTTCGCTCTGGCTTTTTTCTTTAATTCAAAAATGTTCTTTTCTTATATACGGGTATGAATTAAAAAGACATTTGATACTCTCATAACTTCGAGACTGACCTTCGCCCTGCTGTTTCATTTATTTCTATTTTTTACTTCCACCTCTATGCATGACAGCCATTTACAACATAAAACAAGAATATCACCACACTTCCCACCATCTTCCATATTTACCACCCTTCCCACCATCATCCATATTTACCACCCTTCCCACCATCTTTCTATAATTACTATTCTTTTCACCATCCCTCTGTAACTACCACCATCTTCACCATCCCTTCATAACTACCAACCTCCCCACTGTCCCACCTAATTATCACTATTCCTACCGTCTCCCCGTAATGACCAACTGACTTTCTCTCCTTAATTACCATTTTTCATTGTCTCTCTATGATTACCACTCTTTCCGCTTTACCTCCGTAATTATTACCATTCCCGCCATCTCTTCAGAAGTACCATTATTCCCACGTTCTTGCGTAAGCACCACCATAACTCGTGTAGTACATTGGCCATTCGTAACAACTTAACTTTTTTGCTGTTCACTTAAGCACAAGAACTATGGATTGCAACCCCGGCATTAGGTGTTGGGATCCCGTGATTTACATTATTTTATTACTTATTATTTCATCTTCCGACTGCGGTGTCCCACAGGGTTCCGTCTTGAGCCCACTTCTCTTCTTTTTGTACACGGAGGGGATTGGAAACGTCCTCCAAAAATACCATCTCAACTATCATCTATACGCCGACGACACCCAGATCTACGAGCATTGCCTTCCGGACCAGACTGCAGATCTTTCTGCAAAGATGTCCGCTTGTGCCGCGGACGTCGGTCGTTGGCTACCACGGAGTCGTTTGCAACTCAACCCGGACAAATCTGAGGTTTTGTGTTGTTTGTCAAAGCGTCTCATCCATCAAATTCCAAATAACCCCATCAACATCTGTGGTGTCAACATCAGCCCCTCATCCGCAGTTAGAAATCTTGGTATCTTCCTAAACTCTGACCTCTCCATGCGGTCACAGGTCTCCAGTACTGGAAGGAAAATTCTCGTGACTGCCCTCATTCTTCCACGGATCGACTACTGCAATTCAACACTTGTCGGTTTACCGAACTTCCAACTCAACCGGCTCCAGACCGTCATCAACATCGCTGCTATAAGATGATCACCAACAGCAGGAAGTATGACCACGTGACAACTATTCTTCAAGAACTCCACTGGCTTTGCCTTCCGTAAAAATATCTTACAAAGTCACGCTGCTCGTGTTCAAGTGTTTGCATGAAAATGGTCCGTGTTATCTCAGTGAAGACCTTCAACCAACCAGCTCTGTCATCGGCCGCAAGAGACTCAGATTTTCGTCTTCTGGAGAACTCGTCGTGCCCACCTCTCGTCGAGCAACACTTGGTGATTTTGGAATCATTGGTCCCAGGACCGGGAACGACCTTCCGACATCACTTAGGATCACAGCATCAGAAGCGGAGTTCCGTGAAAAGCTGAAAACAGTTCTTTTCAAAAAATCTTTTGGATTACATTAATAGTCAGTGGCTCCGAAGTTCACTTGACTGTGGCGCCACTTAAAAGATTCTTTTCAATAAATAAATAAAAATAAAATTACACTCTTTTACTTAACTTGACTTCTCTGTCTGTCTGTAATCAAATTTCGCAATCGATTTTAAACTAATTTCCGAACTGATTAACAATGCATTTTTTCAAATTTTCGAATCGATTGGACCAAATTTAATTAAATAATTATTTGTGACATTTTTGTCAAAAAATTTATTATCTATGCTAATATGCTCGTTGTTTATGTAACATATATAATTTTCGGATCAATTATACAACACCAACGTCCAGAGGATGTCTAATGATCACTTGAATAGTGTAAAAATATAAAAGTGTGTTTTTAAAAAACTTTGTTTTTTGCTTCACTTGATAGATACTAGCACAAGTTTTTCTTAAAGTTGTTTTCTTGTTATTTTTTTATTATACTTTTCTCTTTCTCTTAATGTTATTTAGGTTTTGACTTTAATTTCAATTTCAGTTTCAATTTCAATTAATGGAAATTACCTTTATTTCCGTTTTAACTTCTATTTTTGAGCCCATTTCAATTTCACTTTTAATTATATTTCAGTTTTTAAAAATTTCAATTTCAGTTCCAATTTAAATTTAATTTCCATTTCAAATTCCGTTTTTCAGGCATATTGTAAAATTAAAAAATACAGTGCAATACTTTCTTTATAATAACATCAATTAATAGCCTTTTGGTCGTGGTGTAAATAAATCAAAAAAGTTAAACTTTAAACAGTCAACAAAATATAATGAATCAATGACTAATCATAATTAAGATAACACCGGAAACAACATTCAGACTTGTTTTTCATTTATTTATCATCGCATATTAGTAGTAACATTTTGTTGTGTTTATAGCTGAGATTGTATTATTCGGCCGATTTTAAAAATAGCAGTGCAACTAAATACGAATGTAAACCTTTGCCAATTTTTTCTACAATCACAATTCAATGGAAATGAACAATTCTGGGCTCTCTATATACAAATATACATATATTCAAATTACGTCTAAGCTTCTAATATTTGCATCTGTTACAAGTATTCATTTATTTATTTAAACTAATTTGCCCATCTCGAATGTGCTTTTACGAATTTGGGAATAATTAAAAGCAGGCATCAAAAGCTCCAGCCCAGCGCGTTAAATATATATATATATATATATATATATATATATATATATATATATATATATATATATATATTTGACAGCTTGTATTTGTAAGATTTCGTCCACATTCGGTCTCGCTTCTTATTTAAATCTAAACTTTTTTCCAAACATTTTTTCAAACATCTGTGCAATTAATAGTTTCAATATGTGACACCTAAATACCAAGCTGACCATATTCTTTTCGAAAACATTTTTACCTGTGTTTTCGTGTGCATTACAACCTGGAACACAACCTGTGTTCCAGGTTGTAGTGTTGAAACACGTGAACTTGATGCAGTGAGTGGTGAAGTTCAAATTAAAAAATACAGTTCCACTAAAGAATCAAATTATACAATGAAGTGTCGACAGTTTTTCCAATTTTAGTATTTACAGCAGTTTTTTGTTTCCATCTCGGAATATCAAAACTGCAAGACAGTCGAATCACTTTATCGACATTAATA
>OZ022243.1:7559042-7666542 GCA_963978895.1 Erpobdella octoculata | reverse complement strand
TCCTCCATTTATCTTCATTCATCACCATCACCTTCCATGTCGGCATCAGCATCAAGGGCATCTTGTTTATTACCCTGACATTTGATCTCTGACCTCGCTACCCCCTCGGAACACCCACGTTCTACAACCCCGACTTTTCTACCCGCTCGCGAAACAGACGACTTGAACTCGTTTAATCCAATCAACATCTGCTCGGCCCATCCCCACCGGTCACCATGACAACACGCACCGTGGAAACGATGTATCACCGCACATCGGAAATTGATGTATTACTACGCGTTGCGTCTTATCCACCGTTGTTATGTAAACACCGATGCTGCTTATATAATCTGTGTCCCATTCATGTAGTAATGTGCGTGGGACTTTATATATATATATATATATATATATATATATATATATATATATATATATATATATCAAACCAACTAATAATGGAACATGCCTAAATGGTGACAGCGAGAGTCCGGACAGATATAAAAGAAGTGTTATTAATAGTTATCTCCTCAGAGCTTATCGTTTTTCCGAAACCTGGTCAGATTTCCATAAAGAAATAGTTAGAATCAAGCAGTTATTGGTTAACAACAATTATTCTAATAGCTTTGTCGACGGTTTTATTAACAATTTTGTAACCAAAATGAAAACATCTGTGAGTTCGGCTGGGTCTGACGCTGACAAGGGTCGTGATGTACGCCAGGAGTTCCCCGTGTTCTACAAAAATCAAATGAATCTCAATTACAGAATTGATGAAAGTATTATAAAGAAGATAATAAAAAAGGAAGTTTCTGTTATAGACCCCGTCAGGAATAAACTGGGTTTATATATTTATTACAAAAACTTGAAACTTTTCAATTTGGTCATCAAGAATGATAGAACAAGTATCACTGACCCGTTGCAACAAAGTCACGTGGTGTACCATTTCAAATGTTCTATTCCACATTGTAAGGTGGATACATACATTGGTCACACTACCACTACGTTGTCAAGGAGACTCACGATGCATCTCCAGTTTGGGAGTATTCTTAATCATTATGAATGTATTCATTTGAAAAAGCTAACACGAAAAGAACTTGAAGAAGGTGTTTCGATTTTAACAAGAGAATCCGACTCTTTCCGGCTGAAAATTAAAGAGGCTCTCTATATCTTATTAATGAGACCCGCAATTAATAAACAATTTGATACATTTCCACAGATTCTCCACTTATTCGGTGTCAAAGAAAGCAATATGCATCGGTTACCCTGTATTCCTTCTAACGACGAGGATAACATAAATGATGATACTTCTGACTCGTCCTCTGACACAAATACTTTGGCTGTTGAGGCTGCTCCTGACGAATCTCATTGTAATGTATCTGAGGAAATTCTTGTCTCTTCTAATATAACACAGCGAAAACGCAAAAATTGATTTCCAATAGTATAAATTTTATATTCTTTTGATTTGATAGGTAGAGTGTTTTTTCGTTTTTTCTTTTGTTAGTGTGCTAATTCTTTGACAATTTCGGTTCTTTCTGTTTGTTTACTTTTCTCGTTTTACTTTTGACCCTGAGGATGGCTGACATAGCTGAAACGGTCCGTCGGTCTGACAATAAAAGTTTAATGGAAAAGTTTTTGGCTAATTGTAGTCTCGAACAGAGAGTTTTGTGCCGAAAGGTCGAGAATTTGGCTCGAAAAGTTGTTTCTGCCAAATGGCGAGTTGTGTTTCTTAGAGCGTGTCTCAAAGATAAATTGATTCCACAGTTTATTCGCAATATATATATATATATATATATATATATATATATATATATATATATATATATATATATATATATATATATATATATATATATATATATATGGCACTTAATGCATAGTAAAAAAATAAAAATTGAAAATTTGACTGTAAAACTTTTCCAATGCGTTCCAATAATAGAACAAATACACTGTGCAAAAAATTATGCAATTAGGCAATATTTTGAGATGGCCCCAAAGTTTGAAATTTTCCAAAAACAGTCAAAAATAACAATTTGTAATCAACACGAAATGAAACAACCATAGCTCTTAAGAAGGACTCGGTTGTTGTTTATAACTTGTGTGGGTTATGAATCGCCATTTGTCTCGATATTTCTGGACCAGTTGATTTTCTGGTTGTCTCCTCAAAGACCGTTTCAACGATTGGTTCTATTAAATGATTGTGACATGCCAAGAACAACATATAATTATCCAGTTTCTGTTCAATATGGAAACAAGTCCAATTTTTGATAGCCAGTGTTTAATGCTGTTGTGTCAAAGTATAATACTACAACTTAATTCCTGACATCCAATTTTACCAGGCAATTGATCACGGCAGCTGCTTCAGCCTTTCTTGTTCCAGAGTGGCTTTGCCACTCTAGGTAGCTGTTTGACATTGACTCTATAAATTAGAGTTGTTAGACTATCTGTGCTTTTATGAAGTTAAATCTTTCATTAGTTTTCCATCCCAATCGACGATCAAATTCTAATTTCATATTTTCAAGTTGTTGTGACTCGGTGTCTTGCTTTTGTAACTTTTGTTTGATTAATGCAGTTCTTGTTGATGTCTACAAACAATTATCGTACACATTGCTGGATGCAACTTTGCTGTTAACAAATGTTGCATTCCTTGAAAAATCCTAGTTCTGTCTAGAGCTGAAACAAATCCAGGAGTCATATGTAATGTTGATTTTTGCTTTATTCATCTCTAATACACCAAGAACATCACCTTAGTTTTGAACTGGATCTTGATCTTCATTCTTTTCTACATTTCTTGATGATGTTGATGAATCTGACTTAAGAATAATCTGACTTGCAGAAGTTTTGATCTCCACGTGTGTTATCATTCTTCTATGTGCATTTGCCTCAGCGTTTTTGAACTAGCCGGTTTTCAAGTCACCAAATCTGGTCACAGGACCAATTGATCCTGGATCCTTTTGTCTCTGAAAATACAAAAAATCTTTTTTTTTTTAATGGCGATAATGTGTAGAACATAATCATGAGCAATATTAAAAAGATCTATTTTTTACAAAGTTGTTTTCGTCGTTTTTGTGAACCGGAGATATGTGTCTTATGTTTTGGTTGATTTTTCCAGTTAGTGAACACTTTTCCAGTTTAAAGATTGAAAACTGAAAAGAACAAACTAAAATCCCTATTTTCACTAAATGGAAGATATATGGAATGAAAAATTTCATTATTTTTTATTTTACGATTGCAGCGCCACCTTTTTATCTTTAGAGCTGACAGTGTACAATTGATAAATAAATTTTAATATTAAATAAATTATTATAGAAAATTAGTATTAAAAATATTTACTTACTTGAATTATATAAAAAATGTATTTATATAATTATTATTTATGTTATATATAAAATAATTTACCATAGATAGCAGATCGTCACACAAAAACGTCTTACACAGACATGGGCTATTATCTATATATATAAAAATAAATGTTTGTATATGTTCATGTCCTTTATGCATTGCTACACCATTCATCCGATCGTAATGAAATTTTCACACAACTTTGAGAGTCAAGGGGAATCAAATATAGAGAAAAAAATTTTGAAATCCGTCACAAAATGAGCGGAGCGGAGCGGGTGAGCGAGCGGGAACTATATATATATGTATGTGCGTATGTATGTGTGTATGTATGTATGTGTATGTGCATGTATGTGTGTCTGTGTGAGTGTTTATGTATGTACTAGCGGAGATACCCGGCGTTGCCCAGGTTTTTTAGAGGTTTTTCTAATGTTTGTCTCTTTCTCTCCCGTTTCCTTTCCCACCTGCTTACCCACTCCTGTTCGCTTTCCCGTTTTCGGTCGTTTTCCCACTGCCGGTCGCTTTTCCGCTCCCGGTCGCTTTTCCGCTCCCGGTCGCTTTCCCGCTCCCGGTCGCTTTCCCGTTCCTGGTCGTTTTCCCGTTCCCGGTCGCTGTCCCGTTCCCGCTCACGTTTGCTCTCCTATTCCCGCTCACGCTTGCTTTTCCGTTCCCGCTCGCTGTCCGTTCCGGGTCGCTTTCCCGTTTCTATAATAGACAAACTAACCCACAAACATTCATATGTGTATATATATATATATATATAATTATATATATATACATATATATATATATATATATATATATATATATATATATATATATAGTCTTAGCAATTCTATTTTACGTTTTATAGGCTAACAGAAGTTATGAAAGAATGGAAAAGAGAAATTGAGCGTGAACGGGAACGGGAACGGGAGAGCAACCGTGACCGGGAATGGGAGAGCAAGCATGACCGGGAACGGGAGAGCAAGCGTGAGCGGGAACGGGAAAGCGACCGGGAACGGGAGAGCAAGCGGGAACGGGAAAGCGACCGGGAACGGGAAAGCGACCGGGAACGGGAAAGCGACTGGGAACGCGGAAAGCGACCTGGAACGCGGAAAGCGACTGGAATCGGGAGAGCAAGCTTGGAAGGAAACGCGAGCAGGAGAGAAAATCGATAACAAAACTTCTGAGCGGGAAAGCGACCGGGAGCTGGAAAACGACCGAGAGCGGAAAAGCGACGAAAACGGGAAAGTGGAGAAGGAAACGGGAGCGAGAGAGACAAACATTAGAAAAACCTCTAAAAACCCCGGGCAACGCCGGGTAACCCCGCTAGTATATATATATATATATATATATATATATATATATATATATATATATATATATATATATATATATATATATATATATATATATATATATATATATATATATATATATATATATATTATGTCCCAAAGATAAAGATATATATATATATTCTAGCCATCCTTTTTTGGGGATGGTCGGTGGCTCAGTTGGTAAGAGCGCTTGCATTTAGGCGAGGCGGTGTTGCCGTAGACACGTGGGTTCAATTCCTAGTAGAGTCTTATATATATATATATATATATATATATATATATATATATATATATATATATATATATATATATATATATATATATATATATCTTTGGGACATGCTCTAAAAAACACAACTCACCATTTGGCAGAAACACCATTTCGAGCCAAATTCTACAATTAGTCAAAACTTCTCTCCTAAACTTTTATTGTTAGACCTACGGACCGTTTCAGCTATATCAGTCATCCTCAAAGTCAAAAGTTAAACGAGGAGAGTGAACAAACAGAAAACCAAAAGAGCCGAAATTGTCAAAGAATTGGCACACGAACAAAACATTATACATTCCACGTATCAAATTAATATGAAACATAAGATTCAGCAAAAAAACATATGTAAAACAAAAAAAATAAACTAACGAAATCACAAAAACTATAAGATATATATATATATATATATATATATATATATATATATATATATATATATATATATATATATATATATATATCTGTGTGTGTGTGTGTGTGTGTTCATGTATATATATATATATATATATATATATATATATATATATATATATATATATATATATATATATTTATGTGTGTATATGTATATATATATATATATATATATATATATAAATGTATATATATATATATATATATATATATATATATATATATATATATATATATATATATATATATATCTTTTTCCTTAATTCCATATCCAATATACATTGTTCACTATCTTAGTCATTTTAAAACTCTAAAACTAAGATGGATCATGAGTGTGAAAAGTATGAAACGTGCAAAATACCTTACGCTGAAGTTTTATTAAAAGAAACAAATTGCGAACCAATCGAATGTCCAATTTGCTACGATTCTAAAGATGAATTTGCATATTTGAATAACTGTTCGCATGTCATTCTTGTATGCGAACATCTTTTCTTATAAAAGAATCTTGTCCAATGTGTAGATCTCCAACAAATCAAGTCTTATACACTTTAGTGAGAATTTCAGCTGATGTGAAAAAAACTTTGTTTGAACTTCACAAAAATTGCACATACATAACAACTCATGAAAATGCTTATCTATGGTTGAAAAGTCGCACAACACAAATACGGCAATTGTATCAAAGCAGAAATATAACTTTTCTTGAATTTAGAGAACTTGATTACAGATTCTTATATTATTACAGAAAGTTACGTCGAAAAATAATACAATTCACAAAAGAAAAGTTTGATTACAGAAAGTATGAATTTACTCTTCTCGATGATGATTGCTTTGATGAAGATAAATATGAAAATGAATCATATGTTGATACCTTTCTAACTAACATTCGTGAAAAGATATACCAAGTGGAGGACCATGATCAAGCGTATGCCTGGCTAGAGTTTTGTTATGACTGCCTCATGAATTTCTGGGTTAAAAAAAGAATTACTTCAAAGGAAGGTAAAAAATATTGTTATAGCTTTTTGTATAATTATAGACGAAAATGTGAAATTCTAGAAAAGGACAGCAATGATCAATTTAAACTATAGTTTGTAACAAGTAAGCCGTAAAAACGAGGTTTTCCACAAATCCCTTATATATCAGGATTGACTGGTTTCTCATATATTGCAATTTTTTTAAACAACATTTTTTCAAATTTTAATGTGTAAACATTTATATAATGTGTTTAATTTCCTTTTGTTTTAAAACATAAATAATTATTATTTTGAATTGAAATATTTTTTCAGAAAATTTTCAAATTTGAATAATATGCTTTAGCTTGAGGAGCAAGCCTATATTTCAAACTTCTGCTGAGTTGGATGATGGAAATGTTTGTTAAATTACACTTTCAAAGTTTGCAAACGTTCAAGCAAGAAAGACCGTCAGTGAAATTAACAAATGAATCGTAAACAAGTAAAAATAAAAAAAAGAAATTTTGTTAAAGAAATGCTTTTGAGTTGAGCCGTTTATATCTCGATAATTCAGGTGTCTATATAGTCTTTGGTTACATCAGGAGACTCGTAAAAAGTGCGGGTATTCAACGAGGCTAATGAATACACTTGGCCACGCCTACTTAACCTAGATTTTGCGTTTTTTTCTTATATCTTTCTTATTTAGGGTCCCACAACTTTAGTTTTTGTTTCCACGTCTAAAAGCGTTATTAATCTATATTACTAATTAATTGTTTTTATAGATGGTTTAATTGGTGTGACTTTAGTGGTTTAAGTAAAAAATGAATTAAATCCTTCTCTCTTCTCTCTCCCCTTTTTTTTCTACGCTCTCTAAGATTTGATCACCACAGACAAACAGAGAGACCAGTGAAGTAAATAAAAGCATTTAAATAGAAGCATTTAAAAAACTTCGTTAAATTCTTAGCGCGTCTAACGTTTTTTTACCGCTTTAACTTGCAAGAAACGGAAATCAGCTTAAATGCCTGAGTTGCTACACATGTTATTACTAAAAATTACCCGATAAAGTGTTTAAGCACTTATTTGATTTGTTGCCCCTTAAGTAGGTTCATTGTCATTAATAGGATGTTTCTCTAGCGAGATTAATATCAACTTCAAATGTTCTACATGGTCTTCTTTTTGTTCAATTCTGTTGATTTTTGTTATAATTTGGTTTTTTTGTCAATAAGCTTAATCATCCAAAAAGTAGGATTTTTATTAAACACTAGCGGGGTGCCCGGCGTTGCCCGGGGTTTTTAGAGGTTTTTCTAATGTTTGTCTCTCTCGCTCCCGTTTCCTTCTCCGCTTGCTCTCCCGTTCCCGGTAGCTTTTCCGCTCCCGGTCACTTTCTCTTTCCCCCTTGCTCTTTTGATCTCGGTCGCTTTTCCGCTTTTGCTTGCTTTCCCTTTTCCCGCTCGCTCCCAGTTGCTTTTCCGTTCCCGTTTCCGCTCATTTAAGTATATGTATGTGTATATGTATATATATATAGTTCCCGCTCACTCTCCCGCTCCGTTCCGCTCATTTTCTGACCGATTTTAATTTTTTTCACTTAAACCTTCCTCCATTGACTCTCAAGCTTGTGTAAAAATTTCATTACGATCGGATGAATGGTGTTGCAACGCATAGGTATTTACACACACACACACACACATAATCTTAATTTTATATATATAGACAACATGTATAGTTATCGTTGTTTTGTGATTGCAGCGCCGCCTAACAGTGTTACGTGAAATTCTAACATACATACAGACATAAAGAATTTTGTTTGTTGATGCTTGAATAACTCCGCCTCGCTTATTGCGAGCCAGTCTCAAGTCTGGAGAAAGGAGGAGGGAAAAGTAAAAAGGAACAAATTCTGATCCACGACAGGAAGTACTTAAGTGCTTCCTACATACAGCCATTAGAGTCTTAAAACACCTGGTGTAAAGGACTATCAACTATTATAAAAAAAAAATGATGCTTGAAAGATTGGCTCCATGGCCGTTTCATAAGTACAAAATTCCAGGCAATTATCGTTTTTACAAACATAACTTTTTTTGTGAATCGGGTCTGCAAAAGTGGACTTACTGATAATTTCTGTTTCTATCTATATAAAGTTTAATTGGTAATAAAAAATATATTCTACCTCCATAAGTAAAAGTGGGTAATCTTCGACGAATTAGATAATATTATTTCATACCCCTCCTTAAGAATGGAACCCTTCTTTTTACACCCTTTTATTTAACTTGACTTCTCTGTCTGTCTGTCTGTCGTCAAATTTTGCAATCGATTCTAAACTAACATTGTATCGTTATTGGTAATAAATACGAGGGTACTTGAGAGGAACTACTTGATAGGAATTACTTGAGATATATATATATATATATATATATATATATATATATATATATATATATATATATATATATATATATATATATATATATATATATATATTAATAAATCTTATTTTTAATTAAAAAAGTTTTTTTTCAAATTTTTTTCAACTTTAATAACTGTCATAAGAAGCAAGTTTATATTACTAATTTCAGTTTGTTTGGATAACTGGAAGATAGTTAATTAACTGATTAAGCTAGTTAATTTTTACTTTCAAGGTTTGCAAACCTTCAAGCAAGCGGTGAAGTTGATATAAGAGATTTAAAAATTCCAAAATTCCATATCCTCAAAAAAATTCTAAACCTTCCAAACATTTTTTATATCCCTTTGATCCCTAAAATCCACTATACACACCCAGACATACACACACACATACATACATACACATATATATATATATATATATATATATATATATATATATATATATATATATATATATATATCGGGTTATTTTTAGAGTGGATAGTTGGTTTTAATTTTAAATTAATACACAGCCACACACACATATAATCACACGCTAAGGCGCACAAGGAAAATACCGGAAGCCAACGAACCTCGGCAAACGATGGATATTTATAACTTCGACACCCTTTTTTGGGTCACGACGAACGACTCCTCCCATGGAAGATAACTGACCAATTAAATGCCTGTGCGTGGGCTGGAAGCAATCAGACGGAAAGCATTGATTGGTCCTTAGATTAACGGAGGGTGACAATCGATAAAACATGTCAGTTCATGATGGCGATGATGAGGATTGTTCTTGATCACATTTAAAGAACGTCCCTATCTAGATTGCTGTGGCAATTTACTTAGGAATATTATTATCGTCATTGAAATCAACATTGCGGCATCTAAAAGATGAATCATTGATGAACTCAACCTGCGGGAAGTGGAGGCCAGTTTATCCCCGAGGTCGTCTGGGACCAATTAAATATAATTAGGATTTATATCAGCCTCGCTCGAGCCATTCCAGAATCATTTCTGACATCTATGGAATAAAAAACAACTATCTTGATTGCATGCGCTAAAAATGTTACTTACTTGGCGCAAAGCAGAGTGGTGCAAAATAACTTGCTTCTCAATAATTTAAACGGTTTACAATATTTATTCTCTTTTGAAATTAGGTTTGTGTTTGCGCATCATTGCTACGTTGCTTTATTTGTTAAATTTGTAAATTGAAATTGTGCAGGATGATACTCAAAAGAGATTGTAAATACTTTCAATTTATAAACATTTTTTATTCAATTTTAAAAAAATTCAATCAAACTTTTAATGCAGTTCAAATTTCATTGATTTTTTAAAAGCCAATTTGTATTTAAAAGCATCTCTGAAATAACACAGAAATGTACTTATTAACACTGATATTTTATTGCTTGAAATCAATTGAATCGCTTCAATCGTTAATTAAATTTATTGGTTCAAAAAATTGTACAAAATCGCATTCTTTAAACAAACGTATTATTTAAGAAGAAAGTTTAATTACATTGCAATCCATAAAACATAAATCCGAAAGAGTCTAGGAAATTTGCTTGATTTTTTCATCAGAAAGAACTTTTAACATATTAAAAATTGCTACAAATAAGATAAAAACAAACATGAACACGAACAGAGTGTCACCAGAAAATTACTCTGATCGTAAACTCAGCAAAACCTTGAAAAAGAGAGAAACGAACAAAAGCTGTTTTGTACCAAAAAGTGAAGATGACAACTTTCTAGTTACAAACGCAAGACCTGAAGAAATTTGGCAAAGTATGATTTTTTTGATTTATTGCATGAAGGTTTTCGGTCAGAGCATCAGCAAAGATTACTTCAAGGTAAACTAATATTTTTCGTTAACTGATAAAAGTTTAACAAACAAAACCAGTTTTTATATTTTTTTTATTAACTTCACCGTGTTTGCTTGCTTGACCCATAAGCTAGGAGTTTTTATTACTTAAAAAACTAGCTTCCCGTTATCCAATCAAATTGCAATTTGGTTGGTTTACTTGTTGTTGCAAATTTCACATTTTAATAATTTCTCAGATTGATTGGACAAAATTTGAGTAAATTATAAAATAAAATCAATGAAAACTTCAAAAATCTTTTAAAAATTAGAAATTCTATGTAGAGAAACAAACCATCATTTTTTAGTTTATCTAAGGAAGCGATAGTTATTTTTAACTATCTAAGTTTATTACAAAATATTGTTTATTCTATGTTGATTCGAGATTTCTTATATTTTAAATCCTCACATATTTCACTTATTAAGTATTTATAGACTGTGGTCAATGTTTTTTATATTTAACAGACTTATTATCCAAAAAACATTTAGTCACCGAATTAAAAAATTATAAAAGATTTAAAACAAACGAAGATTTTTACGGTTCACTTGTTGAACTATCTAAAAAAAAATTTTATTTTTTTTTTATAATAGTTTATAGTCCTTTACACCAAGTGTTTTAAGACTGAAACGGCTGTGTCAGAAGCACCTAAGTACTACCAGTCGTGGATCATAATTTGATCCTTTTAACTTTTCCCTCCTCCTTTCTCCAGGCTTGGGACTGGCTTGCAAAAGCAAGGCGGAGTTACTATCTAAATTATTAAAACAACGTTTTTATAGAGCACAGATAAAAGTAATGGACGTGGAGAACCAAACGGACTATCGTATAACAGGTCTTGGAGACTTGGGGAGAAGTATTCCTTCTTTATGGTCATAATTGGATGGCTCAACTGCTGTCGAGTTATTTTGCTGTTCACGTCGAGTGATTCGTTTGGAATTGATCTCTATTGGAAAATTTGTTCGTCAGTTTGGTTTGTTTCATCAGCTTGCAATATTACTGCTATAACTATTGCCTGGAAAAAACTTAAACTGTTTGATAGCCTGGGCGTGGATATATCTTATGCTGATTTGGATCAGAATGATGAAGGTTACAATTTTAGCTAAATTTAAATTGAAATGCTTTTTATAAGAAACCAGCAGGTAAGCGGTGACCCAGCGTTGCCCGGGATTTTTAGAGGTTTTTTCCCTGTACCCATTTTGTTCCCCGCTTGTTCTCCCGCTCCAGTCGCTTTCCCGTTCCCGCTTGCTCTCCCGTTCCCAGTCACTTTCCCGTTTCCGGCCGTTTTCCCGTTTCCGGTCACTTTCCCGTTTTTGCTTGCTCTCTCATTCTCGGTCTCTTTTCCGCACCCACTCGCTCTCCTGTTTCATCTCGCTCTTCTTTCCCGCTCGCTCTTCTGCTCCCGGTCGTTTTTCCGTTCCCGCTTGCTCTTCCGTTCTCGTCCCCGCTCTTTCTCCAGTTCCCGCTCGCTCTTCCGATCCCGTTCACTTACACGCTCCGCTCCATCTCACTTTATCCCGGTTCTCATTTTTTTAACAAAAACGTTCCTCTATTGACTTTCAATGTTGTGCGAAAATTACATTACGATCGGATGAATGGTGTAGTAATGCATAAAGGACACACAGAGACAAACATTCATTTTTATATATGTTTGAACTCATTTAAAAAAAAGTGAATATTGCTGGGTTTTTTCTCTAGACCTTATGAGTTACAAATTAATTTTAAGATTGTTGAATTATAAAGCCATAATAATATTTAAATAAACTAATTCAATTAAATAATTTCAAACCAAAATTGATTAATTTTTTGATCAACTTGAATTAAACATTGTTTGATGTTTATTTGTTTTAAATCAAGTTTTAATCAAATTCTTTGACTTTTCAAAAATTTATTTTTCTGACGAATTAAACAACTACGTGACCACGCAACGTGATTGATTTTAACAATAAGATGTTCATCCCCGTCTAATGTTCCTTCTAAATTTGGGCAAAACTGCACAAAAGAAGGAGCATTAGTGTCTTTCTATGTATAAAAGTAAGTAGCATAGCAATGATCAATCGTTACAAATAAAGTCACCATAATTTGGGAGTTTTTAAAGCCTGGAGGTAATATATAACAAAAAGTCAAATATATATATAACAAATAAACTATACAGTAACAATAAAGTTCAGACTATAAAAATTAATAAGTGAAATAATAAAAGCATTTTTATATTGCTTACAATAAATTTAATGAACAGTTCTAAATAACCGCAATTTTTTTTCATCAGCCTGTAAATTTTTAAAATATTTTTCCTAGGTTTTAGTATGCGTGAAATTTAATTTTACCCTTTTATACCCAACCAAAGTTGTCTACGGGTCCGTGTCGGGTCGAGCAGGGGCGTCATTTGCGTTGGGCAGGGGGGCAATTGCCGCTCCAAAAACTTTCAAAAAAATTATTTTTTGAAAAAATAGTTACCACATTTTTAAAGAGAATTTTGCAAAATTTAAAAAAAAAGTAACTGTGACTACCTCCTCCAGGGCCTTCAGCGTTTAAAAAAAAAGTGTATACGTTTTTGGAATTGTATTTTTTTTATAGAAAGGTGGCTATCAAAGCTGGAAACAGTATTTTGGGAACCATGGAAAGTGCTGTGCGTTAGCAAATAAGTAGTATGCATTGTATAATTTCAGTTTTTGACTTTTAATTAAAAACATTGAAATATTTGTAAATATTTGCTCCCTGTATTTTGTTAATTCATCATCAGTGCAACCTAAACAAAATTGTACCCACACCGCAATGATCAAAGTTGCTACCAAATTTCAAAACTGGACTTCGTCTTAGGGTTTTCAGTACGGGCCGAAGCCAATGTGCCGAGTCGTGGGATGTTGTGCTTGTAAAAACGAAAAAACAGGGCCTGGGATTTTGTGCCTATATAGCAAACCGTGCCTCAAAAAATTGGCCCGTGCAAGGCTTTGCAAGTTAAGTTTGATAGATGAACTCAACCGGTAATGTTTTTACACCAATAACACAAATTCAATGGAACATGTCAAGACCACCCAGTAACTATACAAAACATTTGAAAAAAAAAATTAAATACATGTAACTGCTATAGCCCAATTTTGATAATTTTCAACGTGGCATAATGTCATTTGATTTCTCAGTCACAAACTACGAGTGAATGTTGTTGATTCACTATAACACAGACTCTGTCCTAAAGCAACTCCACCTTCATAACTGGTAATTTTAACTTTAAGAGTGTAGAAAATTTGCTCAAAAAATCAAAACCACTGACACAAACTAGGCAAGTAATTCAATAAATACTTAAAAAAATAGCAACATCCATTTTTATAGCCTTTATATTTGGTAAATAAAACAACAAGTGATAATATATTAGCTTCAAAGTAAGTTTTAAATATATTCTCATGTATTCCTGTGAGAATTTGAAGATTTTGATATATAAAATTATACACAGCAAAAATGAAACATTAATTGAATTATAGGTTGTCTGTCATATGATTTTCCATTTTTCCACAAATCCATATATAATATATATATATAATATTCTTGAGGTGTTGTGTTTTCAACTTTTTTTTTTCAATCAATCAATGTGATCATTTAAAAAACGTTTTGATAGAGCTTTTAAAGACTGTCTACGTTGGGGAATTACTAGTTTTTTATCAGCAACGGCATTCATTGTTACTGAAAATTTTTGAACAGTGTAAAATTCATATTCCTGACTTTTGTCCATTTTCTCTGGCATATAACAAACAAACAGTTACATTTTTACTTATATAGATTGCATCTGACAATTTGAAAAGCAATGATAAGTTAATACAAAAGAAAATTTAAGAGGATTGAGGGGACAAAATGCGGGCGACCGACGTTGGTTCTCCATAAATCCGGTATAAGGTTCTGAATTTTTTAGAAAAAGTTTTTATGAATGTCCCCATCAGTTATTAACAATTTTCTATTTTAGAAGGAAAAGTATAGCATTACGAAAATAAAATTTTGGAATTTGTGGGTTTGAAATTTTTTTTGCCCCCCCCCCAAAGTTTTGCTAAAATGACGCCCCTGGGGTCGAGTCCTGAAAATTTGATTAATGAACAACTCTGTAACCAACAAAACAAAAAACCCGGGCAACGCTGGGTAAACATTTCAGCCATCTAAAAAAATTGTTATAAAAACGAGTATAATTTTTTTATTTCTTAAAAGATTATAAATCCAAAAATAATCATATATGACGCTTGTTGAATTCGAACCCATGGAAAAGTCGGGTTTAAAAATTCGGCGCATGGCCACTGCTGTGACTGGGTCAATTAATAAATTTGGTTTCTATTTTCTATAGTATTACTAGCTGACCCAGCAAACGTTGTTTTGCCTAATAAATTATTTTGGTTTTCTTATTAAAAGTTCAATGTATAAAATTATGACAATTTAAAAAAATCATTATCAATCCTTCTCCGCTTGCTCTCCCGCTTGGTCTCCCGCTCCCGCTTGCTCTCCGTTCCCGCTTGCTAAGGTAGAATAAAGGGAAATGCACACACACACAAATCGTATACCGGGCTCAATAGAATGGTTTTGCCGTTTATTGGAAAATAATAAATGAAGCTTAGTTACGGCTATTTATACCTTCAAATCTCTTAATAATCCTATTAATCTCTATCAATGGGAAACTGATCGTAAAACCATCGATTTTACATGAATATATATAAAAGTGTGTATATATATATATATATAAATATATATATATATATATATTATATATATATATATATACATATATATATATAAATATATATATATATATACATATATATATATATATATATATATATATATATATATATATATATATATATATATATATATATATATATATGATTATTTGTAAGTCTGTTTGTTTGTAAGTTTGTCCTTCATATTATATATAAACTCCTCCGAAACGGCTGAACCGATTTTTATGAAATTTTTTGTGTACCTATTCTCAGACCTACCAAACGTACACAAAAAATTTCATAAAAACCGGTTCAGCCGTTTCGGAGGAGTTTGGACACAAACATCGTCAGAGCATTTTATATATATAGATAAAGGTAATTTTGTACTGATTATAAAAATTTGATAATCTCAGATTCATTCAAGTTTTCTACTACAAGAAGAGAGGTGATGAAAACGTTTGTCAAGCGTAGAACGTTGGTCGTGACAACATTCTTCTTAACGGCTCTTATCTTATATATAGTTCTTGACTTATTTAATTATTTCTATGTTGGTTTAAACTTTTTTAATATTATTATTATATAAAATAATTAAATTGTCTTATAACTCTTAATATTAGTCTCCTGATTATGATCCGACAATAATTGCGATGCAATCTGTGTTTGAAATATCATGGGCAGTTTATGTTATATGCGTGATTATTTCCTGGATTTTGAACGCCATCTTGGTTTCCTCAAATTATTTCCCATTGGCACTCGGCTTCACATTGTGCCTGATGTTTTCTGAAGAGTTCAATTCTCTCAATCGCTTTGTGGAGTTAGTAATTTAATAATTTTACTTACAAGAAAATATCACAAGAACAAGAGTCGATATTTTTAATTTCAGTTTGATTTGATGAAGGAACATTTTTTAATTGTTCTACCATGACTTGTCCATAAAAAACAAGCAAGCAAGACCAGCAATAAAATTAATATGACACATTTAAGAATAGATTAGATTAATAGCTGTAACAGAAAAACAACTTGCCAAAAAATTCTTATATTTTTAGTTGAAAGTATATTTACTACATGTTGGTACATTCTTAGTTGAAAGTATATTTGCTGCAATGCAAAAGGTTTGCCGGTTTAGGTTTCATTAAAGAAAATCATGCCAGTAGAAACTTTAACATTATTTCTTTACTAATCTTGTGATTTTTTATTTGTTTTAGATCAGAAATAAAAAGTATTCAAAGCATGGGAAGAAACCAAATAACCCAAGATCAAATATCTAAAAAAGTAACTATGTGGATAAGAAGTCATAAAAAATTAACAAAACGCATGCAAATGGCTGATGGCTATGCTAGTATTTGCAATGGATTAAATTGCTTATGCCAGGCTGGTCTTTTGGTTATTATGCTCTTGTTGACAGTTTGGGAAAGTGAAGACACTAAGTTTGGAGAACCACTGGGAATAACAACAAACACTTTCTGGTTTTTCATGTGCATTGTCAGCTTGATTGGATTGTCAGGAGGTGGTATTTATCTGACGAGCAAAGTTAGTTGGATTTCTAATTAATCTAACATTACAAACCCAGCAATACAAATTTAACATACAAATTAGTAATGGTAAAAATCATACTTTTGCCAAAAGTTCTTTTTCTTATGCTGGTTCATATAGGTGGAATTTTTTATTTATTAACTTATTATAAACTTTTATTTTTGTCACAGTCTCTGTTTGTGTGTGTGGCTTTCTCTGTACGCAAATCTTGCAAGTAAAATTTAACCAGCTTTTTGAGTAGTTAGAGAGCTGAAACTTTCAGCATAGCTTTATATTGGATGACAATACATAATTCAATTAAAAAAAAACAAAAAAAACGTAATTTGAACATCTTTTGTACACATACACACATACACAGACACACATCGAGTGTATTTTAAATCAAAGTTTGTTTCAAAAAACTCGTTTTTTTTTTTACTTGTTACTGAATGCTGTTTTTTATTTTCCCTTATGGCCTAAAAACATTTTTATTCGGTACATTTATCAAAGAGCCCTTTTGAATTTACGAAAAGGCGCTAAATACGTTTATTTGGATAATTTTAGTTTGGTTGTAAGCAGGTTAAAAAACTAGGTTATTCCGCTTCTTTAAAAAAATATCTTTAAAGACAAGATTTTTTTTTAATAATGCCAGTGTCTACATAATAATGCAAAGTTATCTTAACCTTTTTTTACAAAGTTTATTAGACTTTTTTTATTCATTGGTCTTTTACAATCTTATTTTTAGGTCTTATTAGGAACGTCTTAAGCATATTTATTTAAATGTAATGAATAATACGTTTCGGGGGCTTCAGAAAAAAAAAACCACAGTTACACTCTGCCGGAGGAAACAATTTTTCTTGGGTCTCCGGTAGAATTGCTATCCCAGCGTTACTCTTTTGGGTACGACGAGGAGAGCAAGCTTCTAAACGCACTTTTTGATAAAGGTTTAACCGACATATGAAAAATAATTAATTATTTTCAATTTTATAAATTTTTTTGTCTTATTTAAACAAGTTGTTTTGCCACAAAAAATATTTTAATTATTAAACAAAATTTCAAAACTTTTTGTAAAAGGCAAACGAATTTGTCATAATTCTCAGCACGCTGAAAGTTGAAGATAAATTAACGATGGCGAAGGTTCAGTTATTTTCAAGTTATAGAAAATATTTAATTAAATTATTGTTTTATTTTAATTAATTATCAAAAAAATAAAAATTAATTCAGATCACTCTATTTCGAACCGGTCACCAATTGCTCGGATTTACAGTCTTCAAGGTCTTTGTTCTTGACGGAAATGCTACATTCAGTGTGAGATATAAAACTTATTATTTTTATTCTTTCATCAATGTACAATATTAATTACTAAGTTTCTAAAAATATTAAAAAACCAACGCAATTTTATTAGACTTGTATACAAAAAATTCTTCTCTATGTTATCACTGGAATATTTTGTATCAAAATAAATACTCAAATATTTGAACAAATTTCTTACAAAAATAATGAAAACTGAAAACATTATTTTTTTAAATGTCGTTATTAAGAATTAAAAGTGTTATAAATTTTAAATGTTTTTATTAAAATTTTATTTAAAAAAATAATTCGATGTAATTCGGGGATGTGTTGCTTTTTTTTATTATGGCGAGTATTCCCCAGCGTGTTTAAATCCTTATCTGGATTTTTTATAAAACATCTTGTAAATAATGGACAACAATATTGAGTAATAATAACAATATTATATTAAATAATTACAATTGTTCTAAGGATAAATAAAACATTTCATATTGAACATTTTTCGTCTTGAACCCATGACCTTAGGATCAGGGGCGTCATTTCATCAAAACCTGGGGAAGGGGGTAAAATTTTTATAAAACAAACTTGTATCTCCTTACCCCTAAAACTGATGACCAGGGGGTAATCGTAGTAACTTTTACCAAAATATCGCAAAACATTATACACTTTTTTCTCCAGAAAAGCTGATGACCGGGGGAGGGGGTGTTGTAGCTTTTGATGGATTTAAGGTCCACAACGTGCGTCCCCGTTCCACTTTTTCACAAATAAACGTTTAATTTAAATTTATAACTGCTTTTTAAAATGTCCGATGCATATTTGTATAAACAAAGTAGCTTTATACACTGTTACATGACAGTAACATTTATATTGTTTCAGCCTACGAAGAAATTGTCTTGATTTAGAGAAAAACGGTAGTTTTATACGTCAAAGGTTAAGAAATGAATTTCAAACAGTTTATGAGTTTGCAGTAGAAATAACGGCAGGCTGAAGAAAAAATTGCGTTTTTGCATAAAACTTCAAAAACAAGTTATAATATGAAATCGAAATGTGCTAAATATTTTTCCCAGTTGAAAAAACCAATTAAATAGAAATGGCAATTGAAAGCTTAGTCGAGTTTCAGAAGTGCACTGCTTTATTAAAGACGTCATTTTACCATGACAACCAATCAGCTAATCAGTTAGCTGCCCGCTCAGCAATGTTTATGGCTTTTCAGTTAGACATCAAATGAATTACCGAAGCAGTACTGCATATTAGTAAAAATAAAAATAGACTCTAGGTAGATTCAAATCGAAGTTTACTAAGTCTTCAACTTTGAATTACCTAATTCTGATTTTAATTCTCTCACGATATAAATAAAGATTATGTTGTCAATTTATTCAATTGAATTTATCAAATTTCTTTACAGATAATTGGTTTTTTGGTGTCATTTTTCTTTTTAAATATTCAATTGATTCCTGTGACACCGTCGAACCAGAATGAAACGTTTACACTGGTTACTACAGAATCAAGTTCATTTACAAGCATTTGAAGTAACATGAATAATACTCATCTGTGTGGAATTTTCATTTTACAACATTTGAACTTTATTTTTAGACACTGTAGTCGGTTTAAATTTACAATTTGATTATTTTTAATATTTATCTGCCTAGTTGCTAAATTGTTATTTACAGGATAAACAGAAGAATCTAAAGTCAAAATAAAACTATTTTTTCAAGTGTTTCAATTTCTTCGGAATTAAAAAAATGAGCAATGTCTGAGTAAAATGATTTCGATTCATCATACATCATGTAGGAACTACTGAGCTAGGTATCGGACATAAATTTATACCAGATTTATTATTTATGGGATGGGTCAATCCGTGGTGCATGAACTGGGTCATCTCGAGAGTGTTTAATTTGTAATGGACTGTATTGGATTATCTCTACAACCATTAGCTGAGTTGGATTAATTCTACAACTATTAGTTTTCTTTTTTTTAAATGATGTATAGTTCAGTTGGTAGAAACGCGTGCATTAGACTAGACGGAGTTTGCTAGTGATAGACAACTCTTGCTTAATTCAATCTCAAACCAAAAAGCATGCTTTTTTATTAAAATTTTTCCTCATTGATAAAAATTTAAACTATGTAATTTAAATTTTTTTTATTTTAATTTAATATTTAATTACATTAGAATATTATTTATGTGATTAGAATGTTATTAAATGCTTAAAGGTTTTTTCTCAGTATTTCATTTTTGTTGAAGTTTTATTGTTATCGTCGAAAAAGTTAGTTTTTAAAAGCATCATTGAAATAATATAAGAACATCATGGAAATATAAAAGCGTATTTGTACACTGATATTTTATTATTTTAAACAAAATGTAACGCTAATTGGTCTTTTAAGTCAAAAATATCAAACAAAGGTTCGAGACTCTTTTCCTTTTTATTTTTGTTTTTCATAAAACATTTCATCAATTAATTTTTATAAAATAAAACTGGTATTTAAGAAGAACGTTTCAGTCAATTTAATAAATTTAAAATAATCTGCCAACATCGTAAATAGTTCTCATCAAAAGCGCACATCTAATAAATTAAAAATCGCTACAAATATAATTAAAATAAACATGAACACGAACAGAGTGTCACCAGAAAACTACTTTAATCGTAAACTCAGCAAAACATTAAAAAACAGAAAAACAAAAAAGAGCTGTTTTGAACCAAAAAGTGAAGATGACAACTTTTTAATTACAACCGCAAGACCTGAAGAAATTTGGCAAAGTATGATTTTTTTGTTCACCACCATGAAGGTTTTCGGACAGAGCATCAGCAAAGAATATTTCAAAGTAAACCAACATTAATCATTAACTGGCTAAAATCTAAAATCTAAAATCTAAAAAAATCTAAAATCTAAAATCTAAAAATAAAACCAGCTTTTAAATTGTTTAAGATTTTAAAAAAACTTTTATTTATAGAGCACAAGTAAAGATAATGGACGTGCAAGGAAGAATGGATTATATTGGAGACTTGGGGAAAAGTATTCCTTTTTCATGGTCTTCATTGCCTGGCTCAACTGCAGTCGAATTTTATCGCTGTTTACATCAAGTGATTCGTTTGGAATTGATCTCTATTGGAAAATTTGTTCAACTCTTTGGTACGTTTCGGCAGCTGGAAATATGACTGCTATAACTATTGCTTGGAAAAAACTTAAACTGTTTGATAGTCTTGGTGTGGATATATCAGATGCAGAATTGGATCAGAATGATGAAGGTTACAATTTTAGCTTAGCTTGAGGTAAAAAATAAAAATTTATTTCAAATAAATCAAATCGTTTTTATAAAAATGTGGAACATTTGTTATTTTCATGAAAATTTTTTAAGAAAACATTTTCTTTTCATATATTTGTAGTATGAAATTATTTTATTAATTAAATCCAACAGTCCAATTACTGAATTTTAAAACAATGTTGGTTCAGTTGTAACCAAATTAAAATGACTGTGGTTTAATGTTTACAAGCGTGCTCAAAGACGATAAACTCTTAACAATAACATTAAACATTTTTAGTTTGTTGATAAATTAATGAACTACGTGAATTCGGGCCATGCCTCCCACTTTTGTATTAAGAAGTTATATTTCCGCAGAAGAAAATTTAGCTATTCTAATCAAAAAGCGTGATTTAGAAAATTCAAACCAACGTTTGTAAGTACAAACTGGATAATTAGGTTATCTAAAAGACTCTGCGACCCATGAAGTTCATATATCAGGGGTCACCACGGATCTCCGAGTGATCAAATCTATGGGAAACAAACTCATAGCCGCGATCTAAACGCAGAAACGTCGGTACTTTGCGCCAGATATATATTTAAATAGAAATCAATTATATTCAGTTATCAAACTATATTTGTGCTGATCATTAAATTTAAATACCTTTTAGATTTAATCAAGTTTTCGACAAAAAGAAGAGAAGTTATGAAAAAGTTTGTCAAGCGTAGAACATCAGTCGTGACAGCATTCTTCTTGACATTTCTTGTCTTAAACAGAGCTCTTGACTTGTTTAGCTTTTTCTACGTTAGCTTTAACTTTTGTTTTAAATACTATTTAATAAATTATTTGCATTTTAGTTATTGAAGCAATTTTTTATTTAGTCTCCAGATTATGATCCCACAATAGCTGCAATGCAATCCGTGTATGAAATATCTTGGACGGTTTATGTCATATGCGTGATTATATCGTGGTTGCTGAATGCTTTAATGGCAGCTTCAAATTACTTCCCGTTGGTCCTCGGTTTCTCGCTGTGCCTGATGTTTGCTGAAGAGTTCAATTCTCTCAGTCGCTTTGTGGAGTTAGTAATTTTATTTACAAAATTCATATACTCTTAATAAACTTCTTAGGTAAGTTTAATTGTAAAATGCATGGGCGGATGTGCGAACGGGTGAGAAGGTAGGTGGATGAACAGACGGACGGTTGAAGGTACATGTTTTAAAGCGTTGTAATAGTAATATTAGAATCAAAATACTTTTGAAATGCGACGAATTTCCATCCAGTTGCAAGATTGAAAAAAAAACTGTTGAAGGAAAGTGATTCCATATCTTTGATTTTTATTGGTAGTTTGATTTTCTTCATAATTCATGCAGTTAGTGGATTGAAATCTTTTGTGAACAAACTTTCTGTGAAAATGTTTAAAGGTTTTGTTTTATGTTGTTGTGGTTTTTGTTTTATGTTTTTTATGTTGTTTTTTGGTTTTTGTTTTTTAGTTTATATTGTGAGTTTAAGTTTGTTTACTCAGTTATCAATAAACACACCGAATATGAATTCCTGCACTGCTTTTTGCCTCAAAAAGTTTCCAACTGTTAGTCATTCAATTTGTGGAAAAAAAACTTCGCTCCTCACATTCTTCAAGTTTTTGCGGCAGAAAAATATAAATGCATCTATAAAAAATTAATCACCACTACCGTAGAATATATAGGTATTTATTACCACTACCGCAGTATTATCGTGTCCTAAGATACCATATCGTTACTGCGGTCAATTTTTTTACATTATCGTTGTTACCATTGAATTATCTCAATTCCGGTTACAGTCTTTCTCTCCAGCTCGTGGTCAATTGATGTATCACAATCGGCCGTTTCACATGCCAATATTTTTTCAATCACTGCAGCGTAGCATTCGTTCACCAAGCAATGTAGAGAGAGCAATGAGCAATGGCCAGCTGTCCTCAATGAATACTTGAAAAACACATCTGTTGTCATTTGTTGACAACGCAAAGTGAATGCGACGAGCTGTGTACAGAGGATGCTTATATGATTCTCTGAGCCATTCACTTGTAAGTCTTGGTTGAAATGCTGCAAACTCTTTTCACGAAATCAACTTGAACACAAACAGTGTGATTTTGCATAAGGATTTTTTACTAATCATAAAGAACAAGCAAAATATTTTTTTTACTATTTTTTGACGGTGGTGTTTTTCATGAGCTTAAAATTGTTTGACTGCTGACAGAACAAAAAGGACAAAATTGCAGTTGTCTATTAAGGGCGGAATGTAGGTCATCATAGGCGCCTTTTTCCGAGGAAAGGTAGATTTCGTATTGAGATTGTAGTTCTTTTGAAATTAAAACATAGCGGATTCAACTTTACAATTTTAAATATTAATTTTAATTAAACATCCATCTAAATAAATAAAAAACGCTCAAAAATGCATCAAGCCACAGCGATTAAAATTTGCTAAAATCTCCAAGTAAATACAGTCTGTTGAAATATTTAATATATGAGTGCAATTAAGTTTTCTTTTGTTCCTAATAACAGCAATTATCAAGTGCTCTAATTTATCATTACCGTTGAATGTACTCGTTGCCATGGAAGACGTTTTTCATGTAGCTTTTCATTTTGGAAAATCATTTCAGTTGACAAGGATTTCAGCAATTGTTGACGTTGCGCTTTGGTGATTATCGTTGTACGATGTAAACCTTTTGAGCTTGTTACGTTTTCAATATTTATCAGACATCGGTTCCTCTAGTGACAATCGCTCTGGCTAATTTATTTTCTTCTGACTTGTTTTTATAAATATTTCCGTGATATTCAGAAGATCCACAGAAAAATTGGAAATGGCTGACGGATAAAGTAGCTCCAATCAATAAACTAAAAAAAAACAATACATGTTAAAATTGTTACCCAATTCACCTTCAAATTTTTAAAACTGTAAAGTTTTTTTTCTAAGTGTTTTATGCTTAAGTCTTATCAAAGACTAGAGTTTGGTCCGCGGCAAAAGCCTTTTTTAAAATTCTAAGCTAAATAATTATAAAATAATCAAAAAAACGTACGCTGTCTCTTTCAATTCAGCCAATAATCAGCAGCAGATAAGTTTATCAACATGTTTATAGTGTAAATATGAAGCATTATGAAGAAAAGTAGGATATATGCACGTGATCAAATATTTTAAAATGTTGAAAACCATTGATAGAATGCTTGTTAAATTATGTGTATGTGCGTTTGTACGTCTGGGGCCCTATGCTTGACGAGCGAGTAAGCTTCTAAAAGTTACTACGCAATTGTACACTGTCAGTCCTAAAGATCAAAAGAGTCGGCGCTATATTCGAAAAATAATATACATATAATGAGATTTAAAAACATCCGTCATTTTTGACGGACTATCTCTAGTTCAACATATTTCCTCGGATGTTTTCTTGGTTATTTTTTATTTTATGCATTGTGGAAATGACATTTTATAGCAAAAAATTCAAAACTTTACATTATTTTATTTATAATTTTTTATGTATTTATTTATTTATTTTAGGTCGGAAATAGAAAATATTCAAAGCATGGGAAGAAACCAAATAACCCAAGATCAAATATCTACAAAAGTAATCATGTGGATAAGAAGTCATAAAAGGCTAACAGAAAGAATGCAAATGGCTGATGGCTATGCAAGTATTTGCAATGGATTAAATTGCTTATGTCAGGCTGGTCTTTTGGTTCTTATGCTCTTGTTGACAGTTTGGGAAAGTGAAGACACTAAATTTGGAGAACCTTTGGGAATAACAACAAACACAATAAGATTTTTTATGTGCATTGTCAGCTTGATGGCATTGTCAGGAGGTGGTATTTATTTGACGAGCAAGGTAAGTTGAAACCATTATAAACCTAAAATGATAAAATTAGTTGCAAGGTAATAGTGCAGCACGGTTAGGACAGATTGCAAATCAAAGTAATAGCACAGCTCTGGAAGAAATACATCTAAAGACATTAAATGTTTTCTTTCTTTATGCCAAATTATGTCAGAATAATATTGAAACGTTAATTTTATTAGTTTCCTCGTAATGATGAATCAAATTTCTATTTTTTTCGATGTTTGTAAAACTTTAAGTTTGTTAAACCTGAGCAAACTAACGTACACCTATTGTACTTCCCTGATCCCTGTGAATGGCGGTTGGTTTGTTGTGATGCTTAAAAAATTAAAAAGATGGGATAAGAGCCACATTTACACTACGTATGAAAGAAATATTTGCCAGTTGATTTATAAGACCACGAACCCAGCCCCACTATGTTTATATACCTATACGTGATTGGATTAAAAAACCTTCTCACTTATTAATTTAATTTTTTATTGAAAGGTAGTTAATTATGATTTATAGCAAACCTTTAAGTTAGTACAAAATATGTTTCAGTTTTTTTTAAATTATTTAACAAAACTTTATAAAATTTTGTAAAAGGCAAACGAATTTGTCAAAATTCTCAGCACTCTGAAAGTCGAAGATAAATTAACGATGGCGAAGGTTCAGTTATTTTCAAGTTATAAAAATAATTTAACTAAATTAATGTTGTAATTGTAATAAAATATTTGAAAAAATAAAATTGAATTCAGATCACTCTATTTCGAACCGGTCACCAATTGCTCGGATTTACGGTTTTCAAGGTCTTTGTTCTTGACGGAAATGCCACATTCAGTGTGAGATAAAAAACTGATTATTTTTATTCATTTATAACATGAAATAGTTATTAAGCTTTTATAACCAAAAAGATACCATTAGCCTTGCCCTCATAAAAATGAATTTTTTTCCGCTAAGTATTTTATCGTTGGAGAAGTTTATAAAACATCATCAACGCTGAACAAAATTTAGAGCCTTCCACAAATAACAAAAATAGTTTTAATATTTTGAGAACAAAATAATAAAAAACTATGGCTTTTTCTTTAAAATCCTGCAATACATAGGCGTATGAGAATTGTATGCTGAGAGGCGGTCAAAACTTAATTCTGCCTGAAAAAATACAAGTAACTTGCAATCATGATGTGACCATTTTAGTATCAAGTGACTATTTAAATTGTATCAATAGTTTCATTAATAGGAAGCACAAATTGCCCATAACAAAGTTAACAAATTTTGTATAGAGACAGGAGCAATTTAAGAGCATAAAAGTTTAGTAAAATAATATTAACTAAACAGTCATTAATAAAATAAAGCCAAATAAATTAATCTCTAAGTTCTACAATAGTCATTAGTTTAAACTTAAGGTTATGTTTATTAGAAACTCTCGCCAAGGTAAATTAATGACGTTTGTATTTTAGAGCTTTGAGAGTTATCGCATATTATTGTGATCAGTGTTACCTATTTTAGTTCAGTAAATAATTTTAGTTCTTATTTGCATTCATTCTCACATTTTAATTTTTATTATTATTCTATTTTACTTCATCCTAAAATGTTATTATTTAGTTCTATGAAATTAATTTCAATAATGATTACCAGCTTTGCCGGTAAAATGTGACGATTACGCCCCTTAGGATCGATATGCTAGTTACAGCTCTGACTGGATTCAGTATAATTCTTCACGCCATTGAGTGGTGCCCCTTGCACCACTCCTGGATCCTCCCCCTCATATCCGCACAACATTTGGTGTTCTTCAACTTGCAACAATAATTCATATTTTAGATTTCGGTGTTTAATTTTTTTTTTATAACACAATAAAATATTCTTACAGATAATTGGTTTTTTGGTGTCATTTTTCTTTTTAAATATTCAATTGATTCCTGTGATACCTTCAAGTCTGAATGAAACGTTTACACTGGTTACTACAGAGTCAAGTTCATTTACAAGCATTTGAAGTAACATGAATAATACTCATCTGTGTGGAATTTTCATTTTGCCACTTTTATAAACTTTACTTTAGATGGTAGTTATTATTAAACTGAATTTATTTTGTACAGAAACGGACAAAGAAAAGACATTCTGAAATTATTAAAACTGTTATTTATGTAAAACTTTAGATTTTAAATCAGAAGCGCAGCAAACATTTTTGATATTTTTATTTATTAAAAAAAATCTCATTTCATAGAATCTTATCGAATTTATTGATTATTTTCTAAACCAGTTTTTACGTTTCCTGTTTTGTTTGACAAATTTTTTACAGCTTATTTATAAGATTAGATAATTGAATAAACATTTGTGCAGTGTTTTTGCCAGAATATGGACACAGATGGTTATGATGTTATAACTTATAACAAATAGGACATTTGTGAAAGCCCTGTTCTAAACCCACCACAAAAAATAAACTTTTCTCAAGGAGTCATAATTATCATCAGCACATGCGTTTTTTCAATTCTAATCATCATAGTTAGTTTTTAAATACCAGTTACTTTTGTCATTATCATTATTATCATCGTCATTATAATTATAACAATAACCATAATCAACATTACTATTACCATAACTACCACCACGACAGCCATAATCACTTCCACCACCACTACTACCACTACCACCACCACCACCACCATCATCATCATCATCATCATCGCCGTCGTCATCTTCATCATCGTCAATATCGTCATCATCATCATCATCGTCGTCATTATCATCACCATTACCACCACAATCATCATCACCATCATTACCACCATCATCATCATCATCATCGTCGTCGTCGTCATCTTCATCATCGTCAATATCGTCATCATCATCATCATCGTCATTATCATCACTATTACCACCACAATCATCATCATCATCACCACCACTACCACCATCATCATCATCACTTTGAGTTCCAGCCCATCCTTTTTAAAACAAATTTCTCATAGACCAATTTAGCCTTAATGTCTTGGAACTAATGACAACTTAACAAATCCGGCCCGCCATGCCAAAATTGTGAAACATCTCGCCCAAACGCCACATCACCGGTGTCATTATCACACACCTCATTCAAGCTACTGCCACCAATCACGAGACCCTCAAATTCTTTATTTGCAGGGATATTTTGGTACGTTTGATCAAGCAATCATCCTGTCTCTCAATACGATCATCTACCAGGAAGCCCTGTAGTATACCATGGACTCCTTAATAATAGCATATTATTATTATTATCATCATCATCATCATCATCATCCTCTTCATCATCAAAATTTTTATAATAAGATATACTGGACAAGCAATTTTTTCTACTTTAAAAAATTTTTTTTATTCAAGCTGGTTGACCAAGAAATTTAAGCGTTGTTTTTATTATAGAAATTGAAGAAAAAAAGATGATTGAAAAATCACCCAAAAAACCAAAACAAACTGAAAAACCTCAGCCACCAAGTTGTTTGTTAAAAAAATAAAAATCGGTTTAAATCACTTTAATTACATGTTTAATAAAGGTTTATAAAAACTAGTTGGGTCGCCCAGTGTTTGTAGGTTTTTATTAGTTTACACATTCATCATCGAAAAGTCAAATGTTTAAACATATTGAACATTCTTAAAAAGTAAACTGTTCAAAGTTTAAAAATTACTTAAACAAAAACCATTCCAATTAAACTTTTTAGAATTGAACTGGATCCAAGTATAAATGTTACACGAACGCAAACCGTTAAGTTATGAATCAAACTGTTTATTTATGCATTTTAATATGTTATTTCTCGATTTAAATTTACGTTCGAAAAACTTGAAACGTTTTCTTACCCGGTCCATATCTCAGAAACATAGATGAAGCTAACTTTGAACGGCGGCAAGAGCTAAACTCCAGCAATTTTTCGCTTTTCGTTTTTATTGTTTGCTTTATTAAAAATTTGAATGCAAGCTCCAAACAGTGAGGGACAGTTACATCTTAAATGGAGTTTAATAAAACCGCACGTTGCCTACAAAACTTTTCAATTAATGAGTTTTAACTAACTGTACTGAGTTAGTGCCACTACATGAAGTTAGAATAAAGCGGGAGCACCGCTATGCTCTAAAAGCTGTTTTCACTTGACCTTATTCTTTTAACCTGCGCGAGCGAAAGGTGTTTCTATGTATGCAATAATTGAAATTGGAGAGAATGGCTACTGAAGTTCTAGCCTATCGTCAAAACTCATTATGTCCACAATATCATTATTTGTCGTCGTTATCGTCATCGTCGTCGTCATCGTCATCATTAATTATCATGAAAATCATCATTATCATAATAATCATCATCATCAGGATCTTGACAATCAACATTATTCATTATCTCTAATTACAACGCGGTCCACCACCAACTTTTTTTTTATTATTATAGTTTATAGTCTTTTAACCACCACCAACTTTTTTTTTATGATAGTTTATAGTACTTTACACCAAGTGTTTTAAGACTGAATTAGCTGTATATAGGAAGCACATAAGTACTTCTTGTCGTGGATCAAAGTTTGATCCTTTTAACTGTCTCTTCTCCTTTCTCCAGGCTTGGGACTGGTTCGCAATTAGCGAGGCGGAGTTAACCACCACCAATGTGTGTGTGGTTTGTTCAACGTCTGTATCTGTCAATTAGACAACTTAGACGGTATGTATGTTCAAGTGTTTGGTCACGTGTTTATGTTGGCTTTGAGGCAGAGAGGCCACCGAAATCACAAGACTTTCGTGGGCACATGGCTCGACTCACTCCAGCCCGCCAACTACTGAGGTGCAATAAGTTGGACAAGGACCGGCAAATCGACCTCCCCTGCAGCTAACAATTTAAACCAGCCTCGGATGATCCTCATAGGCTATGGTATTATTATTTTTGCTGGTTGCAATGCTATTTATGGACAAGTGTGAAGATAGTTTTTTGTTTACGTATCTGTAGAAATTTCCAAGATTTTTTGTAGGGATCAAATTTTGTTCTGTGTAAAACTGGGTCCTTTTTACAGCTGCCGCACATAACTTTGTGATTTTTTTGTATCTGTTTTTGTCTGTCTGTTCCTGGGTATATCGGTATTTCTTCCAAAAATGTAGTTTAGCTTTATACAGTTGGCGAAGCGTCTTTGATGTTCTGCCTGGTAATTTCGGAGAGTTGTGTGCCGCATAGTGGACAGGGACAAAAGTTTCTATAGCAATATTTAGGTAATGATTGAAAACATTCCAGCAACTCTCCACGTCAAAGCAATACTGATAAAAAATATTCCATTTAATATTGAGTAGAAAAGCGTTTATTTCATGAAAATTTGCTCTCTTGAAGCAGTAGAAACTATATTGTTTTTTCTCATCAAAAGTTATGATTGAGTCATTTATTTCAAACGTAATCAGATTGTGGTCGCTAGTAACAATTGGGCATGAGATATCCATCCTTGCAAGAAGCCCTGGGTCATTTGAGAAAATCAAATCCAGAATATTACTGCCACGGGTAGGTTGCTGGACAAATTGATGAAACCCAAAATCGTTAAAAAAGTTCATGAATGCTGTGTAGATGTCTCCATTGGGATGAGAGTGCTGTAGCCAGTTGATGCCGGGCAGATTAAAATCACCCATCAAACACAATGTGAGTTTGGTTGAACAGATATTTTTAAGCACTCTATACTGTCAATAGCATACTTGTGAGCCTCAGTGCCAAACCCACCGCTACGATAATAGGCTATAAATCTGCAGTGTGTAGTATATAGACGTATGTCTACACATACAACTTCAATATGCCGAAAATGAACTGGAATTTCCACAAACCTAAAGGTTACATCATTTCTTATTATAAAAGCTAAGCCACCACCTCCAGTTTCTTTGTCCCAGCAACATGCTGGAAAATCTCTTGGAATAAATAAGCTGTTAAGATCTTTTTTTGTAAGCCACGTTTCGGTAACACAAAATAGTTCAGGTCTGTAATCTTCTAAAAACAAAGTAACTTCTTCAATTTTAATTCTGAGACTTTTTAAATTGGTTAAGGTTATGCGGCATCCCGGTTTAGTTTCGAAAGGGCTGACTTATCCGATTATCAGTTGGTGACGAAATCTGGCTCTGACCGGTATTTTTCATACGTTCACGTCTTTCGCATCTTCTGAAATAGTTTTGATGAGCCTGTTGTTTCGTGAGATCGCGATTAATGAAAACGCGTTTTGTCCTTTCATCTTTAGACGACCGAAGAAGCATCGAAGACTGTAACAAGTCCTCCACAGCCTCCGCGCTCGAAAGAGTAACGCAGATTAGTGGATGTGGTCTGCTTGGGTTTTTACTCAATCGCCGGGTTTTCAAGATCCTTGGTTTCACTGTCAAATTTGTTTCAAAAATCGGCAACAAAAGTGGTGCTCGGAACTGCGGCATCAACTTCTAATCCTGAAATAATTACATTGCTGGCTCTTTTCTGTCTTTCTTCTTTTTCTTGCTCCTGCAATCAAAACGTTCGAGAAACCGTTTTCAGTAGAGCCGAATTGTTCATCTGTGGCCTGTCCTCTCTTGGAGCTGGTTTGTTCACTTTTCCAGTCTTGTTTCAATCATATCTACCCTAGAGATGAGTAGTTCGACTCTAGAAGAAGTCTCCTTTGAGGATTCATTTAGCACCTGGACAGCGTTGTTCAGGGGCAATTCAAAGTTTTTATTCATATTATCCATCACTCTTGTTATATGCTCGTTGATTCTATCCGTAATTTCTTTAAGTATTGATTCCAAGTTCTCGAGAGTAATGGATTTAGCCATTGTTAAACCGAGAGATCAAGCAAAAACGCCACTTCAACAAACGAAAGTCTCTCAAAGAAACCAAAATATAAGTCTGGTAAAAAATACCCTCGAAACCAGCAAATAAAATCCGGTTAGCAACAAAAATTTAGCAACGAAAACGCTACGAAAAACAATATGTGGTTGAAACCGATCAAACGCAGCACGCACCACTCGCACCAGTCCATTTTAGCTCACGTTTATTCTTTTGCATTGCGCCAGTCGGAGGTGTTTCTTAGAATTAACTAAAATTAAACGAAAAGCTGTTGAACCGTTTTAAAATTGTACACAACCGAATCGCAAAATCATCATCGTCGTCGTTGTCTTAATTACCAGCATCATCATCATCGTCATCACCACCACCATCGTCATCGTCATCGTCATACCTTAAATTAAAGGTGATATAAATCGAGAAATGGGCATGAAAATCAAATAGATTGGTCAGAATTATATGTTCCAATACTAGCGAGTTAATCAAATGAAATTGATCAGAAACCGTTGTTGAAGAAGCACAAATCAAAATCTCTTTTAATACAATTCAAAAACTGTTCAATAATTTAGAATAAAACTCAACACAAAAAAAACTTGGCTGATGATGTTGATGGCGACCTACCGCCAACTTTCTCCGCTTGTACTTGCCATTACTAAAAATGTTATTTGTTACTGTAATTTCGCTACTTGGAATTTGTTTCAACTCAACACATTAGTCCATCATCATCACAGCCATCAACGCAGACAGACAAGAAAGCAAGTTAAGAAAAGCGTGGTAAAAAATGTATTTTTTATAATGTAAATTTATATGTAATATTTCAACGTTCAAGAACTATATCCAAATGTATTGATAACATTACGCGTGTTATTGAATATAACTGTTATGGTTGTTAATGTAGAGAAGATTTTGTCTATGCTTAAATTGATAAAAACCTATCTACGTCCAACAATCTAGGTTGAAAAACTTTTTAACTTTGTAAATTGAAAATGAAATAACTGAAAACATCGAGTTTGATAACGTAATAAAAACGTTCACCGATAGAAAAACTAGTTTTTTTTAAATATACAGTTTTATTTCCTTTGCTTTTTTTCGTATGGTTTGAATTGCAATTAGGAGGCGCTGTAGAAATCTCGATCTGGGCGCTGGTAGTGCTAAAACCGGCAGTGTTTGTGCTTATTGTTTTAAGTACGGTAAAGAACAATTACACGTTCTTTTAACGTTTTCTATTAATAGAATTTTTAGCAATGTGTCGTTTATTTATCAAAATTGGTAGTTAAACAGATCAATGAACAAAACAAGCAAAAACTAAATCACAATTTCAAAGTTCTGCTTAAACAAGATCTGTATTATAGTAAAAATGATCTGTCAACCCATTAAAAAACGTTTTAAAAACATGAAATGACAACTATAAAAATACTTTATATATCGGTGCATTGCGAAACTTTGTGTTGTCACAAAGAAATTGATTTGTTTTCCTCCAGCCAGATGACCAAAGTCTATTATTATTATTTATTATGTTTAGAGCTAATATTTAGAATGCGCTAAAAAAACTAAAAAAAATATAAATACTAATTACTTACTATGTTTTAAGGTTACGATCCGTTAAATAAATTTTTCAAACCGCACTGCACACTTCCATTGAACAAACATCATTTATGTAACAGTGGTTTGTTAGACAGAGGTGTATTTTAATCCTTTTTATTAACTTCGCCTTTCTGACGGTTGGTCGGAGTACAAACCCATTTCCCGCTATTAAATCGATGTGAAACTTGGTCCATAAACTGTTGAGGACCAAACATTAATTTTGAGATGGCCAATCACAAAAAACAATTTTTTTTAATTCTTTAGTTAAACTCTATGATAAAAAATCTACGCGATAAAGCGTCACTGCTTAATTCATTTGAAGACAACAAATTTTTAAATTCCTCTTTTAATCATTTCACGTATTATTAGATAAAACATGTAACCATGTGAGTTTCCTTAAATTTTCAGTTTAATATAATTGATTTTTATCAAACAATTGAAATAAAGTCATATGACAGCGAAACACATCATTCAAACACACCAAACATTATAAATATTGAAAACTTAGACGAAACTAAGAACCGGTCATCGTCATTTTCTAATCATAAATTTGGTCCACAAATTTGTAATAATTTTTGAATAACTCCTAGAAACAGACAACACAATACGAATATTGGACAAAAATAAAAAAAAAGGTCGCCATCATTTCCTTTTCCTAAATTTGGTCGGCAAATTCCTAATAGAATTCAATCACATATTTAGTATATTGATTTTTAACAAAAAGCTACAATACTGAAGCAGTTTTTTGTGCCAATGACAACCTTTTATTATGAAGGTAGTTATCAATTTATTCGTAGCGGGTTCAAATCTCAGTCGCGGTACGGCTTATTTTGTTGAGCAAGGAATTCACTCAAACACTTCAGGTGGCAAGTAAAAGTATAGAATCCTACATACTCTGCTTTCCTGACGCTGCTCAGGTGTGTTTCACAAAATGGAGCTCTATTGTTATGACCTTGAACTTTAATTTTATCGCGTCGTGTATAATCTGGCTATCTGAAATTTTACAATCACTAATTAAATTTTACTTTTATTGCTCATTTTAATTAACCGTTTAAAATGGCCATGTCATTAATTAGCGCATCGTGCAATCATGTAGTTTCGATACTCCACCGCTGTCCGATGCCGAGTGTGTGTGTGTGTGGTTTAATTAACGTCTGTATCTGTCAATTAGACAATTTAGACGGTATGTATGTTTGAGTGTTTGGTGACGTGTTTATGTTGGCTTTGAGGAAGGGAGGCCACCGAAAGCACAAGGCTTTCGTGGGCACATGGCTCGACTCACTCCAGCCCGCCAACTAATAAGTGCAATAAGTTGGATAAGGACCGGCAAATCGACCTCCCTCTGCCAGTCCGATGCCGAACGTTTTGGCTTGTTTTTATGTTTTTGCATTGCGCCAGTCAGAGGTGTTTTTCGAGATAAATACGGGCTAATTTACTGTTCAAAATCCAAAATGGCCAATAGTTATCATTCCCGTCTTCACCATCATCATCATTGTCATGTATTCATTATTAACTGAATAAATTAACTCAAAAATTCAAACGTTACTGTCTACTTTTGTTAATAAAATTACCTGATATCTGATAAATCTTTTTATTTTTTTACCATACCAAATTGATAAGCAACAACAAAAATAAGAACTGATGAATAAATATTGATGATGTGGCTCCTTTCCAAAAAGCCATTTACTAAAAAACAGAAACATATACATCCTTATTGTTGCTTGAAAAAAAGATCAAAAGCCCATGAAATATTATTGACGCAAATATTATTTATTATCATAAATAAAGCATTAATGCACAAATAATACAATTCCAAATTCTATACTCCCCGATACCCGCAACCTATTAGAGGACATGAAAGTAAAGAAACAAAAAAGAATAAAAAACATTCAGGCTACAAAAGAATACGCTTATTTGATGTTTGATTAAGAAATGGTAGACCTTGATATGTTAATGCCATAATAACGTTTTTTTGTTGTTTTTTGGGGCATCGGGGCAATTTGCAGCAATAAAAATGCCACATAACTGAAAAGTCAAAAAAAAAAAAATAAACATTATTAAAATCCCGGGGTATTAAAGTCAAAAATAAGAAAGTTATCTATTAAGATGATACAATGAAAAATAAAAAATTCTAACATTAGTGATAAATTTGAAATGAAGAAGGTTATTCACAAATCATAATTTAATAAAAAATAAAGTAAGTTTAGTCGCCAATATGTAGTTGGTATTTGGGCTTCAGTAATTAAGATTATGATTGTCGTAAATGGCAAATTATTAGATAAGATAGTGACTGATTGTTCTTTGATAATCATTATCTACACGAATGACTTATTAATTTCTAATTTTTACACGTGTATTAAATAACACACTGATACAAGGAAAATCTTGCCAATTATGAAAACATACTTTATTTTATTACATAAACCAGGCAATGTTTTTTGTACTTTATGTGAGAAATCAAATATCATATAAGAAAAAGAAGAAATAAAAAATTTTCATTTATGGATTGTCCATATAATTTTTGTTTAATAAATTGTTCATTAACATTTCAGCTCATCAGCGAGAATCAAATTTTTAGCACAAGAGACCTTCTCACACACACACACGCACAAACCAACAAGTTTGATAGTTTGTCTCAATATCATCTGCCAGTACAAAATTGTTAATTTATTATTAAACATTTCATTATAAACAAAAAACAATTTATTTTCACAAAGTGCCAACACACATTTCTTAAATACGCATTAGTGGTTTTGCATAATTGTCACAGATTATTTAAATGTTGGTTGTATTTATAATTGCCTTAGTTAATTAATAATTATTAACTGGTTGTGTGATTGTTCAATTGCTATGTTTTCAAAACTAACCATTATGTTCGAGAGGGCAAACTGCGCTTCCATTATCTTGAACCAAGCCAGTGCCTCGGCTGGGTTGAAGGCAATCGGTTTAATTGTTACTGATGCTGCTTGTGATTCCATAATTGTTCAAAGTCGGGGTAACCAATGAAGTGTGTACAAGGGTGAACTTCTGAAAGATAATAAAATTTATAATTTATTTGGAATGAATGAAATTGCCAAGTTGACAGTGTGAACTCGATCAAAGCGGAAACAGTGATTTATATTAATTCTTTTTTGTCTATGGTAGGCAGTTACTACAGTATAAACAGTTTGCAGTATGCCTCTTTCAACGATTCTGAACGAGAGAAAGAAGAAACGACTCCCTAGGCAAATGAGTGTGAGTGCGCATTACAGTGGCACAACAAACGATTTAATTGAACGATTCATTTTGAACGAATCATCAAGCTGAGTCTAACCAAAGGAATCGAATCAGTGAAAAGAACGATGTTTCCCACTCGCAGTGAATTGACAACCGCTGCAAGAATTCGTCGATGTTAGCTGTCCTTTATTCTTTTGCATTGCGCCAGTCAGAGGTGTTTCTGTGCAATAACTGAAATTGAACAGAAACTGTTAAGTCGTCTTCAGCATATTCAACGCAACTACAGCTGTTAATAATAATAATAATAATAATAATAATAATAATAATAATAATAATAATAATAATAATAATAATAATAATAATAATAATAATAATAATAATAATAATAATAATAATAATAATAATAATAATAATAATAATAATAATAATAATAATAATAATAATAATAATAATAATAATAATAATAATAATAATAATAATAATAATAATAATAATAATAATAATAATAATAATAATAATAATAATAATAATAATAATAATAATAATAATAACAATAATAATAAAAGTGTATTTATATAGCGCCAAGATTAGCTGAGGCGCTTTCAAAAGTCCCCGAAAATATTTTAAAATAATAAGTTTTTAATTTCTTCTTGAAAAGTTTGTCGACTCAGTAGCTCTTATGTCGGGAGGTAGTGAATTCCACACACACGGCGCTGCATGACGGAAGGCACGCATTGAAATATTGTTAGAGGTGTGATGTTGCTGGAGGAGAGGAGCTGCAGAAGAGCGGAGACATCTGCCAGTTTTCCTGATTTCTAGTAGGCTGCGAAGATATGGGGGTGATGAAGTAGTGAGTGTGTTGTGAGTGAGGAGAGCGATCTTGAACGAAATGCGGTGAGTGATAGGTAACCAGTGAAGACAGGTGAGGTTTTTGACAGAGGATCGGAGCATCATTATCATCACTACTACAACTAACATCACGATCACAACAGCATCATCATTATCATCATCATCACCACCACCACCACCACCACCATCACCATCATCATTGTCATCATCATCGTCATCGTCATCGTCATCATCATGATCCTCATCATGATCATCATCATCATCATCATCATCATCATCATCATCATAATAGTGATTTAAGAAGAATTATGGAGAAGATTGTCTTAGAAATAAATGAATTTTGAAGAAGACGGACCAGAGTTCAAAGGAATGTCTAATGATTAGAGCGCACATTTTGCGTTAATCAATTTACATGCAAAAAGCACGAGAAAAACGACTGCGGTCAGATTTATTAGTCATTTTATTTTACAAGCTGGCTGCAGTTTCGTAAATTACTTTCAGAGCCAAAAAAACAAATTGACTTTGAACAAAAATCAACGGCAGAACAAAAATGAACGAACTGCAAAAACGTGTTATTGTGAGTCATTCAACCATAACCACTCGAATAAACAACCATTTGTTGACAGTTGACAATGTGTTTTATATCAATCAGCAATTTTCATTTATAAGTATGCACATGATTTTTTACCTCAATATTTAAAAATTCATTTTTATAAAGCAGAAGAAGTTCACAACCATTTTGTTCGATCTGGTTACTGTTTCCGTTCTGAATATATCCACTCGACACTTGGAATGCACTCAATAAAATTTATAAGTCCTAAGATCCGAAATTCTCTGCCGCATGTCATCAACTAAAGTTCTTTCAGTTCATTCAACAACAACAACAAACTTTCAGATCTCGGTCGTTTCGGTTTAAGAGATTTGTACGAGATATGCGATATGCTGCTTATGTCTCCATCGGCCAATCTCGTACATATATTTTGTATATCTCATGCGAGATGGAACCAAGATGACCGAGATCTGAAAATATAATATTAGCTGAAAGTTTTAATAAGAAAATAACATTTTGAAATACATAAAAGGCTCTCCGCGATCTTTGGCTTGTTCTTGAATGTCAACAATAAATGCAGGCCTCCATCAAGACATTTCATACATAACCCAGATACACTGTGACATATCTATGTTGAACATTCGATGTTCTTAATATATCTATGTTGAACATTCTATGTTCTTGGATGATAGTTGGACTTCTGCCTTGTTCCCTTTCAGTTGTTAATCTCGTGGTTGTTTCGTTGACTGGTTTGAATAAACTTGTGTGTATCTCATCCGTACGTTTATTCTTTATATACATAAATAAATAAATAAATAAATATAAACGAATACGACATTCAGTTTTTAGTTGTTTTACCGCAGTAATTACCCGTCAGTTTTAGCTGTCGTTTATTCTTTCGCATTGCGCCAGTCGGAGGTGTTTCATTGCAATAACTGAAATTAAAACAAAAACTGTTGAGCCGTCTTCAAAATGCAACGCAACTACAACTGCTATCTTAATCGGAGCATCATTATCATCACCACTGCCACTAACATCACCATCGCTACATCATCATTATCATCATCATAATCCTCGTTATCGTCATCGTCATCGTCATCGTTATTAATTTTTTTAGAGTTTTGTGACATATTTTCAAAGCGAGTCCAATCTTTCTTAGGACTAAATGTCAACAAACAAATAAAAACCAAGCAACAAGAGCAGAGCGTCAGTAAAATTATTAATTATACAGGAACCTTGAGTTTAATTGTAAATTTTAAAGCTTTGTTTTTAAGCTAGTATCAGTTTGAAACTGCAGCAATGAAAAATCTGGTTCACAGAGTTAGTGAGGTCAAAGCTAAAGTGAAACTGAAAACAATTTTTTTCATAGTTTGAATTGGTACCGGTTTTTCAAGCAAATCCTTGTCATCATTTTGATGATACTTTGTTTTCAAAATAATTTTTTTTGAAAACTTTAAACTGTATTTGTTATCATTTTAATTATACTTTGTTTTCAAACTAAATAGAGCTTGTAAAAATTGACGGATTATCCCAAAACACATTATACATCATTTTTCGATTGCAGCGTCAAATTTCTTGATCTTTAGAGCGTACACGGTGTACACTTGCGTAATATAAGTGTACAACTAATTACCATTAACCAAGTCACATAGACGAAGGTGGGTTTTTTCCACGATTTCCGAAATGGAGATGCAGGATCGTCCGAGGTATGCTGGGGCGAGTTCAAACGAATGTTGCGATTTCGTTTAAAAAATCTTTTAATAAACACTTGCGTGCACTAATTCTTACACCTGCCAACCATGGCGTTATAGGAAATTGCTAAAACACATACCAGAGTACCGCACGGATTGATTTTTCACGGCCTTGCCTTGCTTAACCCGTTTTATAGTTCATAAATTTACTTTATTATTTCATGTGTTATTGACAAGAAACGAGTGAGCATGCACATAAACAAATTTAGCATCACTCGGTAGCATTGCTAGTTGCAATAAAAAAAATTAGTGAATAAGAAAAAAAACTGAAAAAATCAATTATTGTTCTAAAAGTTTTGTTTACATTTCAATTATCATTTTCTGCTTGAATTTTTTTACAACAGGCTACGAAAAAAAACAGCTTCTCTTAAAGTTTTTTAGCACTCATATCAAAATTTACCTTTCAGCTTTTTTCGATAGTTATAACAAATCAAAATTTTAGGTGAAAGTGATAATCATTTTGTGTACAAAACATTTTTAATCTTGATTAAATTAGTTCAATAAAAACATCAAAAACGTTTTGATTTTTATATTATTTTTTAAAAACAGCTATACTTTAAACTTATAAGTTCAAAGTTTGTTTGTACATTATTGTTTTTGTAACTAGATAGTTATCTCATCATGTCGACAACTTCGGATTTAATTTAAATTCAATGCAAAAATTTTAAAAAGCTTCCTTTTTTCAAACAATTTTAACCTTAGAATTTATATTTGCTTAACCTGACATAAAGTACGTTCTAATAAAGTTTATGTCTATAAATCTATGTTTTAATAAATCAACAAATCCAATATAGAAAAATAATTCCAAAAACATGTTTTTAATTCAGTAATGTATTTTAAGATTTAAATAAAAATTAAAATTAGAAGACTGTTACTCAAAATATGTACAATAGCCGTCTTATGTACCGAGCAAGTCTTATAGCAATATAAAAGAGGAAGATGGCTTAACCCATCGCTGCACAACACTAATTGTTCTAGTTTGTTCTTATTTTCTGGCACTGCACGAGTTAGAGGTGTTTCTGCGCAATATACTTAATATTCGAAAAAAAGCTGTATTTATAAGCTAAAGATAAAATTCAACGTAACTGCTATTTTTAACTTAGTCATCATCATCATCATCATCATCATGGTCATCATCATCGTCATCATCATCGTCATCATCATCATCATCATTGTCGTCGTCGTCGTCGTCATCATCATCATCATCATCATCATCATCATCATCATCATCATCATCATCATCATCATCATCGTCATCATCATCATCATCATCATCATCAGCATCATCATCATCATCATCATCATCATCATCATCATCTACAGCATCATCATCATCAACAACAACATCGGACCGGGCGATTTTTATTTACTATCTTATAAAATTGTGTTGTTTCAAAAATACTTGAGAATTACGAAAATGTTAACAAAACAAAAAATAACAAAAAGCACGTTTTTTAACCGCTTTTAATCAAAAAAATAAACTTTGCAAACTTAATATTTGTGAAAGATATATGCACTAGCGCTGGTCAAATAGTTAATATTTAGTTTTACTTTATAGGTTTCATTGCTGTCGACGCTGTCGAATAGAAGTTGTCACACAGAATTAACTCTCTTTCCTATAGCAGGTTTCAATTATTTGCAGTTAGTTTATGATGATGAATTTTCATCGGCCTACTGCACAAGTTTCATGTTTTATTTTTTTTAAATTTAAACTATAAAACCAGTCCTCACCCGACTGTTTAATCAGCGAGTTTTAATAACCGTAAATAAACTTGCAAAATCTTCTGCTTGTTAAAGTTGTATCAGACTTATTGACTTCTGCCCTGAAATAAACACGGAGAAGATGGTATGAGCTTTTTTGGCAGTTAACGCTCCGAGTGGCTGAACCCAATGTTATGCCAATGGATTATATCCATTAGCGTACGAGCCGGGCAAATATTCGGGCAAAATGGGCTGAAAATTCGGGCAAAACAGTTTAATTATTTTTATTTAAATTATTTAAATTTCACAAACATTTAAATCTCAAAGTTTGACCAGGTGGTCATGTAGATATGAATCAGTAGAAGCCGTGATAGAGCAGTTGCTTAATATCACAACGGCCTTGCTTACTTTGACAGATGATCACGATCCCAAAACGTATATAAGCAGTACAGCCTTACTGACTGCAATAATGTGACTTTGATTTTTTGTTTGGGCTGGTTGTGTTAAAAATAATACTATCAAACACAAATAGTCTCAGCAGATATTTGCAGGGAAAAACTGTCGACGTGATAACAGCCAAGAAAACAGCCACAGCAACCAGAGACACTCTCCATCAATGTAGAAATGAAGAGCATTTTGAAAATGTTTGGATCTACACTGATAGACTTGCGCAAAGTGTAAAGGCAGTTATCCACGGCACACGATTCTCGTTCAAAGAGGCAAGAGTTGGAAGGTAAAGACAAGTTTCTCGTAGAAGCCAACCCCTAGTTTGCGAAGAGCCAGCAACAGACGCTCAACTACTTCAAACTGCCAAAGACTATCATATCGACGTAGTATTTTAGTTTGGATAAAGTTATTGGCGAGTTAGACTCCCGATTTAGTGGAAACGACCAAAACACGCTGTGCTCACTAGGATCTGTCATTCTCAATTCTTATGCATCGGATGAACACTATAAAAAAATTGCCTCGTGGTATGGACTTGATCACGACTTGCATAAGACAGAAAAGGTAATCTACTTTATGTTTCTCACTGATCACACTCCTAAAGCAGGTTGACAAGTATCCGCCGCCAATGTTGTCTCAATACTTTACAACAATGACCTTCATGTTGTTCTACTAGTTTTCAATCAAGTTTCTAATATTTTGGCCGCAATTCCAGCCACATCCTGTTCTGCCAAACGTTCCTTCAGCGCGCTTAGACGCATTAAGACATATTTACGGAGTACAATGGGCCAAACACGTCTAAACAGTGTGGTTATTTTAAATATTGAACGTAGATATTCTAATATAGTGACCAAAATTATTGACATTTTTGCTTCCAGGAAATCCATAAAACAATATTTTTTGAATGTTTTAATAAAAAGGTTTCGTTACTATTAAAGTTTTTTCTATAAATATACAGAAAAAATAGAATTGATAAAAAGGTAATTTATTATAACGCCCATGTTCATTTATCCCTATTTTTTAAAAACTTCCAGCATTCGGGCAAAAAATTATTTCCAGCCCCCCTATTTCGATTAGACCCCGTACGTCTATGATCATATCCCCTGGTAATTCATAGCACCACCGTTACCATCGCCACCATCACTGTCATTGCCACAATTGATACCTTAGCCTGAAGTACCATCACCACAACTTTTTAATTTGTATCATCATTTTCACTAAATAATTTTATCACACATTTTACAAAAAACTAATACTGCAATGTAATACAGTTAATTGATTAGCTTCTATTGTTACGATTCAAGGTAAATAAAATACTTAAAATAAACTGACACAAATAAAAAAGTCAACTGTTCCAAATTAATATACTGCATTATGGTAATTTTCCCCAAATTAACATAATTACAATTGAATAACTTAAGTGTCCTATTTTATTCAATGCTACACAAAGCCTCCTAACTAACGCAGCCACCCCACACTCTCACAGCCTGTATTGAATCTTTTGCGCTAAGCAGAGGTGTTTATTTGAAAGCGTTGTGTTGTATTATTTTGTCATCGTAATTGTGAAACAGTCCTAAAAATGGATACAAGAAGGGGGACAATTAAAATATTAGAAATGATCTACAACAGGAAGTACTTATATGCTTCGGTTCTAGGACTATAGCACATAGGCTTTCCGCACATAGGACGATCGCACATAGGACGATCGCTCATAGGACAACCATAACCCTTGCCCTAACCCTAACATTAGCCTTAACCCTAACCCTAACCTTAACCCTAACTCTAGCCCTAATCCTAACCCTAATCCAATCCCCAACCTTAATCCTAATTCTATGAGCAACAGACCTATGAGCGAAAATCTATGCCGGATAGTCCTATGTGTGAAAGTCCTATGTGCGATCGTCCGGATACCTATGCTTCTTACGTACAGTCATTTCAGTGAATAAAAAAACCTGGCGGGAAAGACATTGAGAGAGCCATGAACACGGCTACAATGCATAAGATAAAAAAAACAGCTTCTTCATGATAGCAGATTGCAGTCGACTTGTAGTAACACAACGCTGAATGATGCTCGCTCGTTTTTCCTTATATTGACTCTGACTCGGTTGACTGAAGTCGTGGATGGTAATTTGAAGAAAACGCTTCATTAATTAACTGTCACTTGAACATTTTGCATTTATTGATTTATTATGAAAACAAACAGCGGCGGATCCAGGAATTTCTTAAAGGGAATCATGGATTGTTTTAAGTTGTTCTTTTTATTTTGTTTACTATCGTTATGCAGCCTGTTGTAAAATATCTTGCGCCCTTACAAAATTCCTGGATCCGCCGCTGCACATTAACCTCTCTGCATACACCTGTTACCTGTTTATGACTTTATTTGACTGGCCAAACGTTTTTTAATACCAAAAGTTTGTTTGAAACATCTGTGCTATTGATGTATTATAAAAGCTAAATATTTATGACTCAAACTTTTACTTAGCTGACAAGGTCTTTTGTATTTTGCACATGTTTTCACTTTGTTTCAGTTGTTTTAATTTTTTGTCTGATATCTATTGTCGGTTCAGACAGAATTTTGTAATCAATTTTGACTAATTTTCCGACTAGCATTAAACATGAAATATATGACAACATTGACAACAAATAATTAAGAAGTTACAATATGAATGAAGCAAATGTTTGTCATAGTATGGTTAGAAAAATCGTATGTGTACTGGAATACTTAATAGGCCGGGCTGAACCTGAAGTCAAGCCGTGCCGGCCGAAAGGGTTCTGGTCTAAATGTTTGTTCTATGAAATGGATCGAGCTGAGATGCCGACGGGCGCGAACTATCAGCTCGTGCAGAACTTCAATGTGTACTTAATTAAAAAATATAAATGGGTTTTAAAAATAATAGAAAATAACTTCTATTAAAATAGATTTCTTTTAGCAAAAAATTGAGTTTGCTACAAAATCGTTTTAAGTCAAATCAAAAGTAAAGCCCGCTCCAAATTGACAAACTCAAAATTCGATACAACAGTCACTTTGTCAAGCCTTAAGCCAAAGAAATCATGTTTGGTGGAGTTGCTATTTAAGTGCTGGACTTTGCTTCCAAGAACATGGTGATGGACTAAGGTTTGCCTTGGGAGAAGTCAGAGGTAGGAGGAATGTTTTACATTATAACAATCAAAAAATAGTTTACAGTCACTTCTCTGCAGACACCTCTTTATGACTTTATACGGCTATCCAAACACTTTTTCTCATTTAATTTAATGTTAATATTAAATTTTGTTTGAACCATCTGTGTCATTTAATATCTACTACTACTCACGGACATTTAGTGATCCCTGCTACAAATACTCACCAAGGACGCAGAGGATTCTTTCACTCTGAACCCCCTAACCTGGATTGCTCTACCCTCAGCCTGATTGTCTCAACAATCAGAATCTGTTCCTTCAAAAAGCGATGGAAAGTTTTCCGGTTTGGCTCGTAATTAGGCGGGCAGCGCATCAAAAAAAAGATCTCGACCGTGACTATCCTGGAAGTTTTCAACCAATTTCAAATTTTCACACAATTTCAAAGATACTGGAAAGACTCTTCCTGTCTAGAATTATACCACATCTAGAAATATATCCAAACTATAACCTCTTTAAATCGGCCCATTTGTGTGGATTTTTATTCTTATGCAAGGCGCTAGTTGCACGTGTCTTTTTGATGCTGTTAAAAATTCAGATTTGTTGCGCGACCTATCGACACAGCTCATGATAAATGAGTTCCCTCTCCACGTTGTCGTCATCGTCATTTTCACGATCATCATCATAGAAATCATTATTATTATTATCAATATCAGCCCTATCTTCATTTTTATTTTATTTTTATTTACAAAATGTTTGTAGCATTATTATTAGAGGCTGGCAACAGACTAATATAAATTTGAAAAATGGCATTTTTTCCAAGTACAAATAGTTTTTAATTTGATTTTCTAAGTATGTTAACATCTTGTAATTTGTTATTTCAAGCACATTTTTGATAGTATTCGAATTTTTTTAAATTTGCACTCATTGTTGCAGAAGTGTTTTTGTGTTTTAAATTATTCAGTTTAAATTGTAGCCTAATCACTCCAGAGATTCATGTCTTAGTACCTGTTTTTTCTTAATACGTCATTATTGGTTTTGTTTAAGATTGGCTGGCTTCTTTTTTATTAAATGTAGTTAAGTAATAATGCGATGCAATAACAGCATCATTGAATGTCACACTTATAACTGTTCAACAGAATTACTACGCGTACATTTATTTCCATAAATATTTTTCCTTTAAAAAACAATAACCTTACAAAAACTACAGATTTTTGACGGAACGCTGTAGTGTGTTTCAAACCAATCCTGAGAATTATTTAAATTAATATAGACTTGTTGAGGAAACTAATAGGAAAGATATTGATATAAATTTGAAAATTCCCCTAAGAACATCCAAGGACTTAAATCGCTAGTTGCATTTGCATTCTCAACTTGTTCTTAATCTTTTGCATTGCACAAGTCGGAGGTGTTTTTTTTCTTTGAATTTTTAAAAATTGAAAAGTTAATATACTTTATGTTCCCGACATCGTCAATCATCATCCAGATAACAGCTGATGTCCTCCTTGTTATCATTATCATCGTTGTCTTTGTCATCAAGACCACTATTTATTTTCATTTGCAAACTTTTCAATCATCATTATGAATCGAATCATATTTTGTTTTAGGCTGGCAGCTTTCAGAAAGTGAACGTAAAAGTATTGTTCTCAAATTCAAATAACATCATTATTTTTTTACAAATATTTGGACAATAGGGTCATTTACAAAAACTTCATTTACACCAATGTGCATTTTAAACCGAAATTGGAGCTCCTCTTTCCAGCTTTGTAATAAACTTTACATTTTTTGGCGTCCGAGATTGGGGGTGCCGAGCCCATCGGGCCCAATGGAGTCGGCGCCTATGAGAGTTGCTCCTGAATTAAAACAATGCAGAGATAATATATGTACCAGAATAAATAATTACATTATTACCCGGGTGGGAGGGGGAGGAAAAATGTCCTACTTTGGTGGTAAATATCCTAGGGGCTGTTGGGGGATGTCCGGTGGAAGTCTCCATCATTCAGCCGAGGAGCTGTTAATCAATTAAAGCGTTTAGGTTGCTAAACATATTCTAAACATATGCTAATCATATGCTAATCACAGACACAGGTAGTCTCGTGCTAGGCGGCAAATGCAAAGTGAAATAATCAAATAGCAAGTAATTTGCATAATCCCGAGTGTCTCAGATTAAAACAGACCGAAATAAACACAAACTGCTTTCAAGAAGAATTATAAACAAACAAAACTCTGAGACAATGTAAAAAACCTTTTATTGAATTTAAATGAAAGTAATGCAAACTAAAGATTCGAGAAATTTGACTTGTTAGTAGAGACATTCTCAGAGCGGATCTGTTCTATTAAAACACTATGAACGGACACATTTTTGACAAAACAAGAAATAAGAAATATAAAAGACAACATGAACTTGACAACCAATCATATAACAAGCCATTCAGACAACAGACAACCAATCAACACGAGCATGCAGACACGGCCGACCAGACTCTGTCTTTACAACAAATTAAAAAGTAACTCTGTCGTCGTAACTGGAAACAAATCAACATGATGAACAAGAAATAGAAAAATTGTAATACACCTTGTCGTATCGACTCCACAGTCAATGTAGAAAGAATAAGAAAAAACGTTGTCTTAAATATCCACAATTTTGCAAGATTGAATTTTTAATAAATACTTTTAAAAAAATGGTTAGAAAACGAAATAAAAGTAAATGAAAAAACCATCAAGCATAGACATGGCAAAGGTTCAAAAGTTAGTGTAATACTTAAATCTCATATCAGTTAATAAAAGATATTAATAAAAATTAAGAATAAATAAAACAAAAAATGATTAACAAATGTATTTATTGAATGCCTTATTTGCATCAAATAAACGAATCGAAATACTGAAAAATGATTAATCTTATTGCAGTGAATTGAAATAATATTTTATTAAACATGAATCGGGTGTATTTATCTCTCATCGTGATGTACATCCTCTTCGTTAAGAAGATGGCAGACGTCACACAACTAATCTCAATAACAAGCAAATGTACAAGAATGTACAACATCATCATCATCATCATAGTCGTCATCACTATTGTCATGCCAAAAATGCTTTATTTAAAAATATATATATACGTAGATAAGAGAACTCAAAATTGACAGTTCATATGAAGAGAAAAAATATGAAAAGTGGAATTCATGCACGTAGCAAAACAAAATGGACGAACAAACAAATAAAAACAACGAGCACAACAAATGGACAACTCAAACAACTGACCAACAGTTGGACGACTAACATAAACAACTGACCGATAGACGACTCACATGACCAACCAACAGTTGCACGACTCACACAACGGATCAACGTAATATATAAATAAATATTTATATATAATTTTAAAATCTCAATGCACTTTTTTTGTTTAGCGAGTATGTGACATCATCGTTATCATCATCATTGAAGTAGATGTTTATCTCAATATTTATTTTGCTTTCTAACCAAACTTCCTCCAGATCCACAACTGCTGCACGTGGAATCGGTCACAGATGAATCGGAGTTCTTCTCCTTCGCCTTTCCGACCGACTTGCGATCGACCGTTTCTCCACTCTGTTGTATCTCCTCGTAAATGCTTCCGTCTTCTACCGTAACATGCCTCGCACGGGCATCATCAGTTACGTCCGTGAAGTTATCGGGTCTTCTCAGCTGATACTTCTTCACGTCCAGCTTCAGTTTGACGAGAGGAAGACTTTGCCGCACGACCGCACTGTCGAACACGCTGTCGTCCGCATGGTTGTTGTTGTTGTTGTTGCTACCGTTACTGATTCGAACGACGCGCTTCTGTCTCCGACACTCGTCCAGGTAATCCGTGTCTGCGACGGATCCTTCCACGTGCGAGTATCCTCCTTGAGACCAGGACATCTCTTCGTCCGGGTCGATGCGGATCTGGGTCGGGTCGAGATAAGCGCTGGGGTCGTCGAGGGTCGGTTCGTTGTAGATGTGGTGATTGGCCGATGACGATGATGATGAGTGGTATGCCAGAGGATATGCAGGCTCTATATTAAGATCTTGTGGTTGCTGCAGCTGGGGAGAGATGAGTGATGATGATGATGGCGCAGGAACTGATGATGATGATGATGATGATTTTTTCAGAAAGTTGAAGAAGATCTTGTTGTAACGAGCTGTTGATACAAAACAGCGATCCGTAATTTTTAATATTAAAATATATATTCATTAAACTTCAATAAAACCAGAGATGTAAAAATATAAAACTGATTAAATATACAAACATTTATTAGCACTTGCAGATTGTGGCACAATGGTTGAAGATGATTTTCTCTTTACCAACAGTCGGGTCAGATACTGCAAAACAACAATATGCTAATATGGTAAGATACTAATGAAACAACAATAAGCTTATATGGTAAGATACAACTGAAACAACAATATGCTTATAGTATGATAGTATGATACTGCAAAACAACAGTATGCTAATATGGTAAGATACTACAAAACAACAATACACTAATGTGGTACGATACTACAAAACACTAAAAAATAGAGTAAGAGACAACAACAACAAAACTAAATTCAAAAACTAAAACAAAACAGCCAAAGATTCCTTCGAAACAAATCAACAAAGCAAATCAAACAGCTAATTTCACAAAGGAAAATAATCGAGCTTTTTTCAACCTTGAAAAATAAATTGTAGAAATTTTTATAAACAAGAAAACATGAATAACAAAGAAATGAAACTTATAATGCAAAAGAATAATAGAAAATTCAACAAATCATTAGAGCACTGTGCAGAACTGATATTAGTGGTGGGAGTTTGAAAAGTACAGAAACCAAATCCAACTAACTAACTGAAATGCTGCAGTCTTTAAATATTTCTCTTGTAAATTATTAGTATTAATATTAAAATTCTTAAGATAATCAAAGAAATTTGAGACCAGGAATGAATTATGAATTTTCAACAATCTTCAAGGTCGACCTAATTTCCTTAATGGACTTTAAGGTCACCATAGCAAGTGTTAATGCACATATTCATTCATTATAAATTTATTTTCTCTTTCTTTCTCTTATTATTCATTCATTACAGAGAAAAATAGAATAAAAAGTTTATGTAAATTCCATAAAACTGTTGCCCAACATTTTTCTAAGATTTCAAAATCGGAATACTGGTAAACAAGCTTTCAACACGTTGATGATACCAAATACTAATCAACAAGCTTTCTTCATATTGATGATGCAACAAACTTTAAAGCCATAAAGCTTCCACAGGCTATCAAGTTTTTATTTTCTAAAGTTTAGTACCTCCCATAAACTTATCACTTCAGGGGAAAAAAATTTAACCCAGATAAACTTGGGAAAATGATGTTTAAAAAAAAGTTATTGAAATTGAAAAATTTTACTAATTTCAATGTATTTTTTTATTGTCATTTTAAAAATGTACCATTTGAAAACCATGTAGCTAATATAACAGTGAATTATTTATTGAAATACTCTAGGAGTACAGTTAGGTTAAAATAAATACATTTTATTCGCCCGATATGATATTGAAAATCCTTAGCAGCACAGTTCTCTATTAATAATAATCTTTCAATCAGAAATAAATAATTGATTGAAATTTAAAAAAAAAACAACCAAACACAACATTAAAATCGAATGCAGAAATCGACTATCACATGAGATGAACTCTCAAACCTGTGCTAAATTCTTTCTTTTTAATTCCTGATCGAGACAGGAGTTATTAAAAATAATTACTCTTTATGTTTCGTAATGAATTAATAATAAATTAATATTAATAAAAAAAATATATAACTAGATGAAATGATGAGTCACACATTCGTGCTTACATTCTGATTGCTGAGAGAGGCAGGTGGTGATGACTGGGACGATGATCTGATGCTGAGACACCTGCCGATATTGCTTGCTGCCCAAGTCTCACGCTGGTAGCACTTCTTCAGGGCTTTACGAACCTGTCATTTTATTTTATAATATCATCAAGAATTATCATGCGAAAGAACAGTTTTTAAATTTCTACTATCATTTCATATACCAATTTCTCTATCCATATCCCAACCAGCATCATCATCATCATCATCATCATCATCACCATCACCACCACCATCATCATAATCATCATCATCATCGTCGTCATCATCATCATCATTATGATTATGATTATTACAATGACCTTACCTTTTCATTAAGTACACAGTGAAATATGAAGATGAACAATCCTTGGAAAGAATTGAAGAAGGTGAACAGATAAGCCATGGCAATGGTGCTCCTAGTGACATACAGAACTCCAAAGAACCAAGTCAATCCCAGCAGAACAACAAGAGTGGCAAGAACCTTTGCCCATGAACTAAAAGTAAACAAAAAATAATTTATAAAATTTAAAAAAAAATTCTATGAAGAAATAAAATATGCTAATTAAATGACATTTGAACCTTATCTGCTCGATGGTGTTCATTTCTTTGACTTTTGAGTTCGGAGAGAAATAAGCATGCTTGCACATGACAACCATCGTCATGCCAAGAAAGATCAGGTTCAGCTGTGTGAAGAATTTTTTATACAACGATAAACAAATATATGAAATAAAATTATTCCTTAATATTTAATTAAAAAATAATTATGATAATATATAATATATATATATAATTTTTAATAATAATACAAATTTATTTCATTTTATTTATTAACAATTATACATTATTAATACTAATTATTAAAAAAAATTAATAAATAATAATAATATAATAGCATACTGACCAACATAATAAGACATACTGGACCAACGAACGCCCATATGAAGCCATCACTGATTGAGAGCCAACAGCTGCGACACAAGGAATCATAAATATCTCTCTGTTATTAGCCTGCATCTTAATTCCTATCAGTTTTATCTATTTGTAAATCACATTTATCACTATAACCACTCTAAGCAATAAACCACAATGGTTAACAATACCAATATGGTTAACAATACCAATATGGTTAACAATATCAATATGGTAAACAATATCAATATGGTTAACAATACCAATATAGTTAACAATATCAATATGGTTAACAATGCCAATATGGTTAACAATACCAATATGGTTAACAATACCAATATGGTTAACAATACCAATATGGTTAACAATACCAATATGGTTAACAATACAAATATGGTCAACAATACCAATATGGTCAACAATACCAATATGGTCAACAATCTCAATATGGTTAACAATGCCAATATGGTTAACAATACCACAATGGTTAACAATACCAATATGGTTACCAATACCAATATGGTTAGCAATACCAATATGGTTAGCAATACCAATATGGTGAACAATACCAATATGGTTAACAATACCAATATGGTTAACAATACCAATATGGTTAACAATACCAATATGGTTAACAATACCAATATGGTTAACAATACCAATATGGTTAACAATACCAATATGGTTAACAATACCAATATGGTTAACAATACCAATATGGTTAACAATACCAATATGGTTAACAATACCAATATGGTTAACAATACCAATATGGTTAACAATACTCCCACAGTTAATAACACAATCATGATTACCAATACCACATAACTAAAGTAACAAAACCAATTTTGTGCAATGAAATATAATTGCTCATCATTAAATCCTAAATTGTATTAACCTTGGACAAATAAAATTTTTGATACATAATCTCCTTTTATCCATCATCATCAACACCACGACCTCTTGTTAGCTTGAATTAGAATATATAAACTAACTACTCCTTTGTGCCATATCCTCTGTAATTGACACTCAAGGAAATGATGACTATCACTGCCGGCAATCCTGTACAAGATTAACATATAGAAAATGTACAGTACAATCAATCAATAAATAGTATACAACAATTGGTACAATATTTATAAAAACGAAATATATGTTAAGTAATAAAGAACTGGACAAGCCTATTAAAAGGCATCAATTATTAAACAACACTCATTGAGACCTACCATATCCAATGACGAAGTACCACAAGAGTCTCGACCTCTTAACTTCAAAGACCTGAATGAGCATGATGTACAACTGAACACCTTCCAGTAACATCCACATGAAGGAACACAGAAAGAAGAAGTGCAAGCACACTGCCACCATGGAGCAGAGTATCTAATCGATAATAAATTAATAAATAAATAAATTATTATTATTGTTGTTATTATTAAAAAATTATATTTATTCAATTAAATGATTTTTTATACATTGCTTCTTAATGAATAAAATTGAAGATGATCATGCAATGCCAAAAAAATCAATCAATCAGCTCATCTATGGAGGTCTGCCCAAATATAGAAGACGACCTTCAAGTTTTGTGGGTTCAAATCCTGAATTGTTAGTCAGCTTTGTTAAAATATTATATCAAGTGCAGGAGTCTGGATGACATGGATGTACCGAGTGAACCTGGATGAGCAGGTGGATCAATGGAATGAATATAATTATATTAATTATTGAAGAAAACCACCTGAGAGGATGTAGGAATGATTCCAAACAGGAATATTATCTCAGCCACACACAAGCATCCAACCAGGTTCTTATGGATGGTATTTCTTTTACATTGAATGGACCTATATTTAAAATTTATATTTAATCTATATATGTATATATATATATATATATATATATATATAAATTCAGCAATAAATTCTTTATTAATCCGACCTGACAAGGGTAAAAATGAGAAATGAAGCCAAAAGTGAGATGAGGCTGATGATGCAACCGAAGTAAGTGATGAAGGATAATGCAAACGAGTGTCTGGAATCTGTTAAGTAGTCCTGAAAAAAATCCAGTGATGAAATTACCAACACACGTGATGAAGAGTGAAGTGAACTATAGATAAACATGTGAATGAAATAGTGAACCTGTGTGTTTGTAGGAGTGAACGTGTGTTTGTAGGAGTGAACATGTATTTGTAGGAGTGAACATGTGTTCTGTAAGAATGAACTTGTTAATGTATAAGTGACCATGTTTTTGTAGGAGTGAACGTGTGTTTGTAGGAGTGAACACGTGTTTGTAGGAGTGAACGTGTGTTTGTAGGAGTGACCATGTGTTTGTAGGAGTGAACATGTCATGTGTTTGTAGGAGTGAACCTGTGTTTGTAGGAGTGAACATGTCATGTGTTTGTAGGAGTGACCATGTGTTTGTAGGAGTGAACATGTGTTTGTAGGAGTGAACATGTATTTGTAGGAGTGAACATGTGTTCTGTAAGAATGAACTTGTTAATGTATAAGTGACCATGTTTTTGTAGGAGTGAACGTGTGTTTGTAGGAGTGAACACGTGTTTGTAGGAGTGAACGTGTGTTTGTAGGAGTGACCATGTGTTTGTAGGAGTGAACATGTCATGTGTTTGTAGGAGTGAACATGTCATGTGTTTGTAGGAGTGACCATGTGTTTGTAGGAGTGAACATGTGTTTGTAGGAGTGAACATGTGTTTGTAGGAGTGACCATGTGTTTGTAGGGGTGAACATGTGTTTGTAGGAGTGAACATGTGTTTGTAGGGGTGAACATGTGTTTGTAGGAGTGAACTTGTGGATGTAAGAGTGAACCCATGGATATAGGAGTGAACATGGTTCACATGAGTAAACATATAGATTTAAGATTTAAAGTCGAACATGTGGACAAATGAGTGAATAAAAAGATGAATGCAGAAGAAATGGGCAAGCAGATGAAAATGATAGATCATTGTTAGTGAACGGGTGAACAAATGAGTGAAGAAGTGAACGTGTGAGTGAAGGAGTGAACGTATGAGTGAAGGAGTGAACGTGCGAGTGAAGGAGTGAACGTGCGAGTGAAGGAGTGAACGTGTGAGCTTTCTAGTGGATGAGTTAGCTTATGAATAAATCAAATGAGAACAGGAAATACCTAACATTAAAATAGCAGAGTTCATTTTATGTGAACAAATTCTGCTCTCGAATTTCATCACAAAAAGAACTTTTTCCCAAACAAGCTCGATTTTTTATAAAATAATAATACTAACAATATAAATGCTGATATAATAAAACAAACAAATTATTTAAATGATAATATAAGTAATATTATAATTATTTTATAATATACAGAACAACAAGAGAGAACTGATTCATCGATGAAGATATGCAAATGAGTCTCGAATAAATTGAACAGCAACAACAACCTTGTAAATTTTTTTTTGTTTTACTTTCTCCACTCCCACGAATATTTAATGAGGAATCAAAATCGCTCCTAATCTATGCTGAATTTAATGCGAAGTGATGATGAGGAGAAGGAGGATGATGATGATGATGATGACGATGATGATGATGATGACGATGATAATGACGATGATAATGACGATGATAATGACGATGATGATGATGATTATGACGATGACGATGATGAAGATGATGAAGCTGGTTAAGACAAGACGACTAACCATTTGTCCAGACACTGTCATGAGAACGGCAAAGTTGGTGAGATGAGAACAGTGGCAGGTCGTATGAGTAGAATTGTGCCCAACAACTTGACAGCCTTCGTCCATCCACGATCCTTCCTTTGTTCTGTAATTAAAACCATTTTAGAAGGCTCAAACTAACTTTTTCCAGAATGAGAAAGAATATAAGATGTTCAGACGACGACGACGATGATGACGAGGATGATGATGATGACGATGATGACGACGACGATGATGACGACGATGATGAATGTATTGACAACTCACCCACTGGGGAAACTCCAATATGAACAAGATGGCTTGCTATAATTACCAAACTGAAACGAAGAATCCAAATTATTTCAAAACGTCCAACAAACCACACAAGAAAATAACTTCATATATAAAAACAAATTCAACCAAATAATATATCGGCTTACATTAAGATGCTTCAACGTATAGACCACCGGCTGCAAAAGCATCACACCGCCGCCATCATCATAATCATCATCACCATTCTGGTTCAATTTATTAACAGATGCCGATATGACTTTTGTGCCAACAACAACAGGATGATGTTGATGATGATGTTGTTGATGTTGTTGATGATGATGAAAGGAAGTATTCAAATCTTCTCCAGTTAGAAGTTGTGAATCGTTAGAGTTAACATTCGTCACATTTGAGCGAGGAACAAGAAGTTGGTTGAGATTCGTATATGACGTGAACAACACTCGAGCCAATCCTAAGTAATCAAAGGACAAATTATATTTTATCACATTAATTATAATTATTATTATTATTATTATTATAACTATTTCTTCTAATAAATATGTAATAAATATACCTTTTATTAGATTATTGCGATTGTATATTTCATGAGAAAAGATTTAAAGAAATTGACTGACCATTTTCAGACAGCTGATAAACAGTCTGTCCTCCAAGTTTGATCTCATCGCTTCCACTGACATCATCCGTTGCTGTTTGTCTCCTTGAGTTGGTTTCATCTCGAAATGACAGTTCTTCGATGGGATGGCTTGCAACATCCAACACATGCATGTGAACATCTATTTGGAATTAAATAAATTTAAAATACAAAATGAAATCAATTTAAAAAAATCTTTAATTAAACGTAAATTAATTTATTCAAAGAAACTTGAAACAGAACATACTTAAATTGTTGAAATTGATTTTAAAGGAGGAATTTTGATGTTGAGCCCTAATGAAAGAACTCCTTTCTATGCAGTCAATCATTTTAGAGGATATCCTATGCATTGTCTCTATCGGCAGATCCATTTCCCAGCCCTCCATGTGATTAGCTGTTAGCAGGATGTTGGTCATATTGGCCACTCCCTGAACGAGTAACATAACATTAACATGAACACAAATTTTATCACCACCATCATTAATCATAATCATCATCATCACTATTCATCACACACATACACACACCATCTATCACTATAAATACAGCAAGAAAAGCTTTTTCATATTACAGCCCTGATTGCCTGGAACGGCTTACCATCTTCCACTAGGGAATGAGAAACAACTGATTTTAAAACTTCTCCAAAAACTTATTTACTATCATGAATGTTCAGCCTTATATCATTTCCCCTTTGTGCAAAACTAGTTTTGTTTTAGGCGACTAATAAATCTTAGTAAATAAATAAATAAAATAAATTATCATCAACCATTATCATCATCAGCATCGTCATCATCATCATCAGCATAAGCATCGTCATCATAACTATCACCATCATTATCATCATCGTCATCAACAACACCACCATCCATCATCCTCACCACTCCCAGTCCCACTATCCATCAGGGCGTCATTACTTAATAATCCTTAATCATTAGTACATTTCCATCATCCATAATCATCGTCATCATCAACATCACTTCCATCAACCATAATCATCATCATCACTTCCATCATCATCATCATCATCATCACATCCACCATCCATTATCATCATCATCATCATCACTTCCACCATCCATAATCATCATCATCACATCCACCATCCACTATCATCATCATCATCATCATCAGACATCCATCATCCACAATTCCACAACACTCAATAATACTCACCTCATTAATATCCACAGTGACCTTTAAACTTTCCTGCTTGTTCAATCCATCCATCTTCATCTCCATGTCGCGAACAAATGAGTGTGTTGAATGGATGAGTGCAGTTATTTCACTACCGATGATGTCTTCCGTTGATTGCAGATAATCAAGAAGACTGGACATTCTTGATTTCACATCAGACCGGGGATTCCAATCAGACTGCAGAGGAAACGGAAAATCAATTTTAAAGAAAAATTAAATAAAATTTTTCAGCATAGAGTGAATCAAACTGAACAAGAAGAACCAGAAGAATTTCCAACCAGGAATTGCATAAAGGATTTAACAGCTGGAGATATGCACCTCGCTGTGTCTGGAAGGCCCAACCATTTTGCTGAGGATTCGTCGCATTTCCATTTCGCTTTTTCTGTGAACAAATAAAAAAATTGTTATTATTTGTTTATTTTATTTTTAATTCAATTTAATAAAAAACAATTTAAACAAGAAAACAAAACCTTCGTTATTGTTAGGACAGAGAACGTAGGCGTATTCACCAGCCACTGTTTTGGACCAGTACATGTTCCTTCGCAGGTATTTAGGACAATACTTTTTATTACCTGTCGTCTTTGTGGTGATGTTGATGACCTTAATGATGACAACTGATCCGTTTGTGAAGGAAACAATCGGTGGAGTTTGTTCGGTCGGAGGAGGCAAGATCAGAGATTCAGTTGTCGTTTTGCCTTGTGTCGAGGGAGAGGTAGTTGTGGTGGTAGTAGTAGTAGTGATTGTGGTGATTGTCGTCGTCATTGTAGTACCAGTAGTAGTTGTAGTAGAAGTAGAAGTAGGAGAAGAAGTAGGAGTTGTGACTACAGTTGTAGTAGTTGTTGGGAGGGAGGTGACAGGAATGTTAGTTGAAGTCGTTGATGAAAACGTTGTATTTTCATTAACTAAAATTTGATTTTTATTATATATATATATATATATATATATATATATATATATATATATAATTTTAATAATTTAATACTACTCAATTTCCCAATTGTTAATTTTTAATTTAACTAATAACAAAAGACCAAGCGAAAACGTTAAATAAATAATAATAATATGTTGTGAAAAAAAGTAGTGAACAATTGAACAAGGTTGATGAAATAATTGGGAAAACTAAGTTTCAAAAGAAGAAAGGCATTTCATGCAGGCAAGAACAACACAGTAGCGTCTTATATAACATACTTAAATAACATACTTAAATAACATAATTAAATAACATACTTAAATAACATACTTAAATAACATACTTAAATAACATACTTAAATAACTTACTTAAATAACATCATATGCACCTAATGTAAATTATAATCATCCAACTCATCTCCAGCTTAAGAACTTCTAAACTTCACAGATTCTCTCATACGACAAAATTGTACTTCTTATTATGTAACATGAAATTATTTAACATATTCTCTGTGGGCGTGGAGTTCATATTTTGCCAGAGGGGGCCAGGCAATTTCTCCACAAAATTTCGGTGATCGAGTGTAATGATTTTTTCATACACTTTCTCAAAAAAAGTTGATCAAATAAATTTGTATTCACTTTCTCTAGAGAGGGCAAACAACATTTATACGGGTGGGTGCACAACTTGGTCAGGGTGGGTACACAACTTGGTCAGGGTGGGTGCACAACTTGGTCAGGGTGGGTGCACAACTTGGTCAGGGTGGCAGCTTCACCCCGTCCTCCCGAAATGAACGCCTATGATGGCATTCTCATGAATAATAAATCACTTTGACTGACTTTCTTGGAAAGTTAGTTATAGATTATAAATACTAAATACCCATCATCTAAAATTCCCATCTCGCTGCTCATGTAATTTTATTAATTTCAGATTACCGAACAGAAAATTTAAACTCCCACAAATACCAATGAAACTAACTAAGCCCAATAACTACAGTTAATAATCAAGTCCATAAATAACAAGAACCAAAAACCCACCACCACCACCCACCCGCCTACTTAATTAACTATCCATGGTTTTGTTGAAAAATAACAACCAAGCAAGTAAGTTAGAAAAGTTGATGTTGGAAAATTTATGAAATGGTTGACTTATATAATGGCTTGATAAAATAATCCTTAATTTGGTCCATTGTAATGGAGCTACGAAATTGGGCTTACTCATTAATGAGAAAGTTAGTACTAATTAGTTAAAAACATTTAATAAATAAAGATAATCACTCTCTTTCTCTCTCTTCCTTTTTTTCTCTTTCTTTCTTTCTCTCTCTCTCTCTCTCTCTCTCTCCCTCTCTCTCTCTCTCTCTCTCTCTCTCTCTCTCTCTCTCTCTCTTTCTTGCTCACAATTGCTAAAATATAAAACTTTTATAAGCTTCAAGGTTTACCAGACATCAGCAAATCCATAACACTAAATATAACTGAATCTTAATTATTCAACTAACCAACTTAAGAACTATTTCGCGTTTAATATTTCAACAATAGATATATTTCTAAATACTACACTAATGCAGTCTATTATTTATTGAAGGTATGTAATCAGATATAGTCATAAGGTTTTTTATTTCAGAAAATAATTTATATTAAAACATGATTTTATACTTATTCTCCTAATATGGCATTTAACCATATAATTGCAGAGTTTGACATTGTTTTAAATTAACATTATGGGAAACATTGGAACAATTATAAGAATACATACATTTAATAGCCTCACTCGCAACAACTAACAACACAACTTTCTTGGATTACACTCCCCCACCCCCACCCTCACTCCCTTCATTATACCTGTGACGTCATCATACACTTAAAACCGTTAAATAAATTACTTCTCATAAATTGACGAACCTCATCATCATCATCATCATCACCATCACCATCGTCATCATCATCATCATTCAAAAGATGTCATAATTACTCAAGTTTGTTTTTGTTCGCAGTCATCTTATTTTTATAGCGGGTTGGTTGAAAGCACTGGGAGAACCTTGAAGTTCTAAATTCCACACACACACACACACACACACACATACACACACACACACACACACACACACACGCGCAAAAAAAAACTTTCAAAAGTAGTCCAGCAAGCACTTTCTTGTTCACAAGTTCAACCAATCCAGGACTCCATAATAATAATAATAATTTTTTTTATTTTTATTATTATTATTATTATTATAATCATATTAAAAATTTTTTCGCATATATTAAAAAGATTATGTGAAATAATCCTAGGGAATATTTATTGATCAAGGTTTGCTTCTATCATATAAAAAAAATTATAGACTAGTTAAGATAAATCTCATGATTGAGCACATGTATCCTCCCACCAAATTATCGATGAAAATATTTTGGGTAGAATTTTTTTTAGAAATTCCCAGGGTTGAAAGTAAAATTTGAGGATTACCTACGACTACGCCACCCCCCACCCCCAGGTTATTATAATGTTACAAAACTAAAACTTAATATAACCACTAACCACCACCTGTTACTTCAAACATATCCATACAGTTACTACTTAATTGAACTCCACTTTTATATCACATCACATGTATACACAATTAATTACACTACTTAACATAGCTCCCCTTTTACATCATATGTACACTTAATAACTACTACATATAATTCCAACTTTACACCATTTGTATTACACAATAACTACTCATTAAAATTGCATCTTTACATCATATGTAAACACTTACTACTTAATATAATTTCATCTTTACATATGTACACAGCTACTACACAGTGTAATTCCACACTCACTCCATTTGCACACATTTACCACTTAAAAAACCTTAATCTTTACATTATTATATGTACACAACTACCCCTTGATATAGCTTGATTTTCATATCCCATGTACAACGTACACAATTAACATTGTACGATCATAATTAAAACAATACCAGTATAACACCCTCTTTACATCATCTGTATACAATTAGTATCATTCCATATGTATACATCAAAACAAAGTTTCACGCCCACAACTTTCTACATAAAAGAAGAAAACAGCTAGATCAACAACAGGCAGCACATGGCACCATGGAAATAGAACAACATTTTATATTTATTATGCATATTTAAAATAAAAAATTTTGATGAACAAAAATAATAAATATTATTTGAATTTTTTTAATTTAATTTATATTTAATTCAATTTATAATTAATTCTTTTAAGTTAAGCCATAAACTTTGATGATTTAAAGCACATTAGCAGCCATTTATAAATATAGACAAACAGATGACAAATATATGAACAAATGTTAAAAATTCATTTATTTTAAAAATCAAATGCCAAATGTAATAATAATAATAATCATAACCATAATAACAGTGATAATAATAATATCAGCTTGAGATATTCGACTTCTGAATTCTCTTTAATTGTGATTTATTGTGATAAATCATAAATTTTAAATAAAAAAAAGTTTTTAATTTTTATTATAATTCAATAAAAAAATTTTATTTGTCAAATATTTGATCTAAAGACTCAAGGCGGCCTAATAAATCTCTCTTCATGTCATCTAAATGGATAATTCCCTCGCTCTCTCTCCTTCCACTCTCTCTCTCTCTCTCAAGGAGGAATTAAAATTAAAATAAGATATTCAAATGACATGGAAATAAATTTTTAATTAAATCTGGATTGAACGTTTTTAAGCTTATCTCCTCCGTGAAACAGAGTTGTGTATGGTGTATGGTCTACTTTTTTCTGTCCCACCCTACCCACTTTTCCAAGAGGCTGACCCGACCCGACCCTCAAACTCTTACCAAATAAAAAGTAACAAACAGGCCTGCTATATTGGTTCAGAGTATTTCTTAGCAATGAAACGCATATTTTGTCAACTTGAATAATTTTTGTATAAAACTAAAATCAATTCATATATAAACAAATTGTACATTAGCACATAATGACTTCTTTTGACCTAACCCAACCTGACCTCCCCCAGGTCAAAAACTCCGCACCCGACCAGCCCAATCAGTGGAGAACCCCCCCCCCCACCCGATGAAGTGAAGGAGCAATGATTCCATTGGAGTCATAAAAGCAAAAGTATTTATGTTATTCAAAGAATGGAAGAATATTCTAAAGAAACTTATACACAGACAAAATAAAGACATGTCTAACAACAACAACTATGCATACGAAATGACTAGTAGTTGTTAGACTTCCAAATCAACAATATCTAACTAAAAAAATTAAATTGTATTATAATTATCAAAATTAGTATTAGTAAAGAAATAAGCATAGGTTGTTAATATAACATGCATAAAGAGATTATTATTAAACAACAAGCAAGGTACCTGTCAGGCAATTATATAGAACTTCTAAATATTTAGGGGTCGATAGACAGGGGTCAGTAAAAAGCTTGTTGGAGATCGGCACGCTGCACCTTAACTTTCCATGACACCTATGAAAAGTTGTATGCTTTACTGAAACTTTCCTTTCCATCATCATCATCATCATCATCATCATCATCATCATCATCATCATCATCATCATCACAATCACAAACATTTAAAATTGATTAAAACGATCATAATCACCACTACCACCCACTATTGAGAATTGTGGTGGAAGATATTTATTAAGAGGGTACACAATGTAGAAAGATGACATTTTAACTGTCTATAACACAAGGACAAAGACTTAAGAACACAACCAAATAATATTACATAGAGATATACAAAAAACAGTCATACAACCTACATAAATATAAGACTATAATATACAATATATACATAAAAATTCATAAAGGTACACACACAATAAATGACATAAAACCCTATAGAGACACAACACGCATAACCATTAACCATACTAACTACTAACCACAAACATATCACAAACAAACATTCAGTATACAGTCATACAGCCACACTGTAACAGTAACACACTGTAACAAATGTAACAGTATACAGTATACAGAACAGCCATTAGAGCACACGACAACATAACACAACATTCATCATAAAAGTCAAGATAAAAAATTGCTAAAGCCACAAGATACAGATGTTAATAGGCCAAATAAAAAAGTTACAGCCAAGCTGGCTACGAAGAACACCTGAAAAAACATTACATGATCACTAGAGAGGCTGTTTCTCACGCAGAGTGTTAGTGGTCATGATGATGATGATGATGTTGATGTGTATGAGGATGATGATGATGATGTGTATGAGGATGATGATGATGATGTTGTCAACCAATTATATATATATATATATATATATATATATATATATATATATATATATATATATATATATATATATATATATATATATATATATATATATATATATGATATAATTATACAATAGGATGAAAGTGGCATGAGTGTGAGTATTTTTATGATGACGGGAAGAAAGTGTGTATGCGAGGCAAACATCATGAGCACCTGGACATTTGATCTCATTTGTGAGGTTATAATATTAACGAACGTTGATCTCATTTGTGATGTTATGATGTTAACGAACGTTGAACTCATTTGTGATGGTATGATGTTAACGAACGTTGAGCTATTTTTGTATATCTTAAGCAAATAAACGAAATATGTTCAACAATTACGAGCAAATATAGAGAACAACATATCTCTGCAAGAGTGCTTAAATATAAAAGTAAATAAGAAGAAATTTATGTATACATTCTTCGGTACAAGTAAGAAAGATTCTTGATTGAAAAGTTGCAACTATAATGGAAGAGGTGCTCAAAAACCCTACAAATTTAGATTAATTGTCAATTTTTTTCAAAGATTTTCAGTCATTTACAAGAATTTCCAATTTGTATTGAACAACAAGTTCTTCATCACAAACTTCCCCACAACAACAACTACTACTGGAAAGTTCCATTGCAACAAATATACAAACACGACCATCATTGTATTAATAGATTGAAATATTTCATGATATTAAACAACTGATAGAAGATTTTGTTGAATTGATAAAAAAATAGCAAACAAATTTAATTAAATAAATATTATTTAGAACAGAGAAACTTTAAAAATATCTACCTTGTACATCAAATTAGAAAGAAATGTTTAACTTTTATGGCACATATTGCAGAAATAACCCAAGAAAAAAAATGTACAATGATTATGTATCATAGAAGTGCCACGAACAAGCAGACTACAAATAAACAAATACATCTACACAGACTCATTTACACTAGAATACTGCGCTGCCCAATTTTTACGGCCCGTTGTCAACTTGGCCTGCCGTTTCAAAAGCCAAAATTGCAGGCCCGACCCGTTTTTACAGTTGACAAAAAATATTGGGCCGGCTAGGCCCGTGCAGTACTTTAATTTACACACACACACACACACACACACAAACACACGCACACACATACATACACACACTCATCCCAAACCACCAACGAGTTCATACAAGCACAAGATGAACGGAGCTGTAAGAGCAAACATTAGTGTTCAGTAAGTAACCAGAGAAAGAGAGAGACAAGACGACCTTGGTAAAAAAAAATTATCAGCATGCATATTTAATTCATAATATTATAATTGAATTTTAACATTCACAGCACTCGTTTGTAATAAAAAATATCATTCGAGTATGTTATTGCAGATGTTATTAGTTATTACATCAACGTAATCTTCCATTTTATGGAACAATAATAACATATAGGACAAATTCAACCAAAGAGAATTCAATGTTAGTAAGCAATTAGGACATTCCGAGACATTCCGAGACACCGGACCTTGTTAAAAGTAGCTAAGCATTCCTGGACAGTTGTAGCTGGACAGTCGTACATGCTTTTTAATACTGTATGTATGTATGTATGTATGTATGTATGTATGTATGTATGTGTGTGTATGTGTGTGTGTTTGTGTGTGTGTGTGTATGTATGTATGTATGTATGTATGTATGTATGTATGTATGTATGTATGTATGTATGTATGTATGTATGTATGTATGTGTGTGTGTTTGTGTGTGTATGTATGTATGTATGTATGTATGTGTGTGTGTATGTACGTATGTGTGTATACGGCCAACCTGGTCTGCAACTGTAATTTATGGTGAGGTATTTGACGGTTCCAGGACAAGAGTCGTTGAAAAGGTCATTAGTGGCTGGAACTAGACATTCACTTCGATTCTCACACCTGTTACGTCATTGAAACACGATCTTAACCTCCAATTATTTCATTACTAATTGTACGTTTGTAGGTAATTACACAATAATGATAGTAAATAAGATATTACTTTGAAATCATCATTGATGGGGGAGAGAGAAAAAAGAGATAGAGATCATAAATAGATAAAAATGCAAGCGATCACATCTTCGCCGTTAAAAAAAAATCAACAATAGCCCTGATAACGATCTTCTAAATATGATAATGATGATGATGATGCTAAAGATGATAGCAAGAGATAGTTCAAACAGTTTGTAACGATGGCCCAGACACAAACCTTTCATCTGTTCTGTCCACGAATAAGTCCGTAAGTATCTGTGCGTGTGTATGTGTGTATGTGTAGTTGACTGTCTCAGTATGTCTGTCAGAGTACCAGGGACGTAGCTAGGGTTTTTGGCGCCCTACAACTACAAATTACCATCTGTAAACTTGCCGTCCCCAAAAAAAGCTGATACTAGGTACTTTTTCCAAAAAAAAATTGCCTCAAGTCTTATACACTTTAGTTTAAAAAAATATCTGATGACCGGGGGAGTGGCCGTGGATACTTTTTCAAGAAAATGTGCTCCCCTTAAAAAAAGATTTTGGCACCTTTCCCCTTTAAAATGTCTTCCCTGTCCCCTAGCTACGCCACTGTTGTCAATGGCCCCGCACGTATAATAATCAGGACTGAAGAAAGTCCGTCAATAACAACACAACAAGATGCTTCAGTTCTTACAGGAAGGTAAAAACTTGATCGGCAAAATAAAAATCGGCAGAACAAAATTTTCTACGGTTGAGGAGGCGTTTCCTTTGTTAGACGAATTTCTCCACCAACGTTGAACAGGTTCTGTTGCGTAGAAATTCATTTGTATTCGTTCACAGCGAAGGCGGTGTGAGTCATCAAAGGAGGATTGAATTAGGTTCAGAGAGAACAAGTATTTCTTGTTGTATTTGTTGGGCAGTCCTGTTGTAATTGTTGTGCAGTTAGTTGTATTTGTTGGGCAGTCTTGTTGTAATTGTTGTGGAGTCTTGTTGTATTTGTTGTGGAGTCGTTTTGTATTCGTTGTGAAGTCTTGTTGCATTGGTTATGAAATCTTGTATTGGTCGTACAATGTCGTTGTACATGTTGTCGGAGAACGGACACCACCTTCCACCCCCCCCCCCCGATAGAACAGGGAGGGAAACGTCCAAACATTGTTGTCGCCAACATTGTACATGTACAATAATGTACATCTGTAGTACACGTAGCACTGCACTGGAGATTTCTTCTCACGATGATTTCCTCAATTCCTCATTGGAATTCTTCTACCTCCTCCTCCTTCTCCAAGGAGATCATGTAAATATTAATATTAATTTTAATTCGAAACATTCTCCATTCGATACTCCTCGTATTTCATAATAAAGTTGCCAACGAACTTGATCAAACTCGAACTCACCGCCAAAGCAACTAAACTACTTCACTTAAAGCACTCAACAACCCAGACTGTCTGCTCCACTTGGTTTCTTATCCAATTAATTAAACTACTTCAGTTGAGAAGATCATCATCTCCATAACATATTAGTTACATTGAAACAATTAGGTTATTTATAAGAGGCGCGGCACTGAGACGACGACAACCACACACAACCACACACATACGACTCAAATGAGTGGCAGCAGAACTGACGGCAACCTTCTCTGAACAACAAAGAAACCCGACGATTATAAACGCTCACATTGTAACAGAAACGTGTGATATACGATTACATGCGGAGAGAAGGCGATGGTGACACATGATCCGACAATATATATATATACATACATAAAAACTGATTTAAAAATATTTATGAGGTCTCCAAATGCAATATTTTTTTATTTACAGCCACACAAACGAATGTTGTTGCGTAGTGTTGACATTCTCAAGGGAGACTTGTGGGCAGGCGTGTTTTGTGAATGTCATGAACCACAGAATTATGAGACTCCAGATCATACACACTTGTACATAACATTCATATTATTAGCTAGGCATCAAAACTCTCATCATCATCATCAGCATCATCATCACCATCATAGCACAATCATCATCATCAAAATCATTATCATCGTCATAGCACAATCATCATCGTCATAGATCAATTATCATCATCATAGTACAATCATCACCATCATCATAGAATAATCATCATCATCATAGCACAATCATCATCATCACCAGCTTCATCATCATCATCATAGCACAATAATCATCATTTTAGCACAAGCATCACTACTTCATCATTGCAAACACCAACACAACAATTGATTGTCCTCACGTCATAATCACATCCAATCATTATTTTTTTTCTCAAAACAGATTTTACAAACATTTCAGTGACCACCCTGATGGCATTCATAGTATAACATCCGATGGTCCATCTCTCCTCTTCATCCTTTCTTCCCGTCCTGCAAGTCTGTCGATCTTTTCTTCCGTAGCTGGCTTTCATGATGTTTATTTTTTGACCAAAAGGGCAGCTGATGTTGGCCACTGACCCCTCGCATGCCACCACATCTAAATCATCACCTGATGAAGCAAACAAAAAACAAATTGATTTACTTTTTTCCTCGATTACAAAATCATTAAACAATACTAATAACAATATCAAACAATATCGATAACAGAAAACCAAAAAATTAATTGTTATAATAAAAGTAATAACTATATGATTAAAAATAAAACATAAACCATACACCATACAGACACCAAAAAAACATGACCACACCCATATGATGTGAAGCAATTTGTTCATAATTGAAATGATTTTTTTTTATTAAAAACATGTTGACTCAGCTACCAAGGCTACCACCATCCAACATAAAAACACAATTCACTGAACCCAACTAAATGATCAATTATTTCTGTATGTTAGTCGATGCTGTGGTGAAAATGTAAGTGGGAAAGTCAAAATAAAATTAATTTTTAATTATTCTAAAATTAACAACCAGCTCAATTACAATTAAAACAGGTTCTAAAAAACAACATTTAAAAAATGTTGAATAAAACTAAATTCACGACTTAAAAAAACTCACCATTTAAGTCATATGAGATGGCAGCACAACCCAGAATGCCGAAACTCATAAGAATCAGAAGTGGTATTGTCATCTCACGAAAATCCAATCTTCTGTATAAAAATGAAATCATAAACTTAGATTTAGAAACATAAATCGAGATTCATATAATTTCATTTAGTAAACAACAAAAACACAGCAAGAAAATTATGATTAGAAATAATGAAAAACTTCAATTTTAAGAAAATTGAGATTAATGTTCTTTTCTATTTACATTCCTAAGCAGGATTAAAAAAAATAATAATAATAATGGCTTATTTGAATAAACAGGGCTACTCCATAATAATCCATGTCACGCAATTACTTGAAGAATAATAAATTTTCCCAGCAAATTTCAGTGTAAAGCACAAGACATGACAGATAACCAGACATACATGTATGTGTGACAATGTCTGTGTGTGCTTGTCTCATCAAATACTTAAAGGTTCACATACAATGCAAACATTGTCGATTTCTAAGCTGAACTGCTGGGCTAATGGCTAATGCTAGCTAATGTCAAGCTGTAGAAGCCTGACTGACATCAGTTGTTATCTTATTATTGAGAGCAAACAAACTTGAAAATTTCGTTCTCCATTATTTTCTACAGATGTTGAAAAGATACAAAACTTCTCATAATGTTTGTGTCTTATAAACAGAGGTGCTTAGAAAAAAGTAGTTGTGAAATGAATCGAATAATCATCTAGGAAAACCAAAATAACCTCAATATTTAATTAAAAAAATAAAACAAGGTGTTTCGAAAAATGTAGTTGTAAAATGAATCTAATAATCATTTATGAAAACCAAAATCACCTTAATATTTAATATAAAAAAAAACAACAAAATGACCCACTATTTCACAAATGTTTCAATCCAATAATTTAATATATCAGTCCATCTTTTAACCATCACAAGATAAAACTGATAAAACAAGTGTCAATCTTCGAAAACTTAACAAAATTCAAGTTTCAAACTGACTAAAATGTTTCTTTATGTATTATTAACAAAACCAATCCAACACAGTTATAAGCAGCAGAAAACGAAAGACAAATCACAAATCCAGGGATTTACACAGTTATCTCAATCACTGGTTAATTACACGATTTATATATAAGCTTGCTCTACTTACTTACTTACTAGTACTTACTACTTAAGGCGAATAATACTCTTTTTCTTCTTGCGTCTTATCTCCGACCTTTAATTTAGTAGTAAGCACACGCATGTTATAATAACTATGTTATAACGCAGGGGATAAAACGCCAGTAATTATTTGGACGGCTACATACGAACGACTGTCGCAGGCAAGAGAAAATAAGATTCATGAAAGGCTGTTTGAGCTGAGCGAACCTGATGTATGTAATCATGTAATGTAGATGTAGTAGACTTCTTAGTAGAGATAACGGCAACTTCAGTACAGAGATATAGAAATAGCAAATCAAACTTAACTACTTATTAACTTAACTTATCAAACTGATAATACACGAAAGTTGCAAATTACAAATAGCTAGCATATATTGTCAAAATATCTCAAACCCACCTTTAATGCTTTAATGTCAATTAAGGATTCATTTTACTTACAACAGATATCTTGGTACTTCAGCATTTTACGGAGGCGCACGTACAAAACAAAGCGACACCACCGTAGCTCGCGAGACAATTAAATGCTCCGGACAAAAACATTCAACGCTGGCTAGGTTGGTGTATAAAAAATCGTAAAATTTACAACTATAAGTTTATTTTGTCACTAAGAACAGCTGAGCTGCTTGTTTGTATATTTTTTTAATTATTATCACAATTGGCGTTTTCTAGCAGTAGTTATGAAATTGACACTCGATATCCGGACAAAACCCGTTAAACTAGGTCTAAACGAACGGTTAGCGAAGCTTTAATTCAGCATGAATTTTTCACAAAAATGTATCCTTTAAACACGATGAAGACAAAATTGGCTGACAATGAGATTGTGGCGTATTTTGATTTCGGCCAATCCTGCGGTCCCCTGCATCTCAAAAATCAATCAATCTCGAAATTCGGCTTATAATGCGTTAGTCCTTTCTTAATTGCACACGCATTAAGCAAATTTCAATGTTAATTGGCTTGATATTATGCTTAGAATCTCAATAATGTCGCCTGCATATTTTTCAGCACAAAATTTAGTTTTGACCTTAGCAAAACTTTGTTGACCTTTCTGAATGAGAATTTTTCATTTAGTGAGAGCTCATTTGTGCCCTTGTATTAAATAAATTTGAATAGATTTTGAAATTATACATCGCTATTATATACACTTACATATTATAAAGATTCGAGATACAAAGCGAGTAGGTGAATAAATTGCTGTTTAAAACGATTTAAACCGTTTTTCGCAGGAATGCAAAAGTCAGCAATAAAAGTCATCAGTTTAACTTTTTCAGAAGATAATCTCATCTTTTTATTTTCTTGAGTTAATAAACCCGTGCTATGTCAAACAATGTGCCCTTAGAAACCTGCCATGTGGGTCTCAGCTCCAGATTAAAGTTTATACTTTTGTCGTAACGAGGGGGCAGGGGGAACCCGTCGTGTCTCCGGGCGACATTTGGAAGGGAGATCTAAAAAGTATAGAATATTTTTGAAAAGTACGTACAACTCCACCCCTTGGTGATCTGCAGTTTCTGGAAGCAAAAGTTTATAATGTTTTGGACAAAAACCTACGACTACCTCTACCTTCCCGGTAGAGTATATTATACTGCATGCAGAGGCGTAGCAGAGGGGAACGGTTGTCCCCGGGCGCAGGTCTGGAGGGAGCGCATTTTCAGTGAGCGAAAAAGTTTTTTTATTATTATTTTGCAGTATCTAGCAATTTCTATGGCTCCGATAACCCCCCTTTCCAGTCATCGGGTTTTTTTGGAAGGGCTCTGACTACCCCCCCCCCCGGTCATCAGTTTTTTTTAAGCAAAAAGCAAAAGAGGTTATCTAGATTTTGTGTTTTGTCCCTGGGCGCAGAAGACCCTAGCTACGCCTCTACTGCATGGGTCAAGTCGTAATTTTAGGGTTTTCAGACGGGCCAGACCTGAAGTCAAGCCAAGCCGGACCGAGAGTTTTTGCTTAGTATATACCTAAGGATTTTATGCATGTAAAACGGTCTGGACAAAAATTAGACGGGACAGGCCGCGAAAAATCGGCCCGTGCACTCTACTCCCCGGTCATCAGCTTTTTTTTGAGGTCTTAGGACCGGATTGACAGATATAAGAATGGTAGCGCTTTAATAACACACATGAGATTTGCTTATGACAAAGAATGAATCGAACGGATTTGATTGTTCCTGCAAGTGGCACAAAAGAAATGAAATCCGCATATATAATTACTGGATCTTTGTAGGAACTGATTTCGCAGCATGTAAGGTAGTGATTTCTACTTCTACCGATATGTTATTTTCAACTAAATATTAATACGAGATCGCTGCATCAGTGAATATTTTGTCGTGTTACTTTCATATGGGTACGTTTTTTGGAATATTAAAATACAATCCTATCTACCGCTATAATGGACAAGCCTTAAAATTGCTTCAATCTCCTCAGAGAACTTTCTACGTTATTTCACGACGAAGGTTGAGAACGTTTGGGCGCTGACGTTGAAATGTCAGCCCCCGTTGCTCCCCTCAACTACTACAACGACAACATCGAGCAACTTTGAACCCACGAGTCTGGAAGAGGTCATGAAACTCATCAATTCTCTACCAAACAAGCAATGCTCGTTGGATCCAATTCCGACGTGGCTTCTTAAAAAAGCAGCACCAATATTAGCACCATTCCTTATTATCGTTTTTAACAAACTGCTGGCAGACGGTAAGCTGCCTCAATAATTTAAAACTTCCTACATTGCGCCAATTCTCAAGAAACCTAATCTCGACGACAGCTCTTACCGTCCGATCTCTTATCTATCTGTAATTTCTAAACTATTCGAGAAGCTGGTTCTAGCTAGAATCACAAGGCATCTACAAGACAATAATCTTTTCCCAACATATCAGTCGGCGTACCGCAAGTTTCATTCAACGGAGACGGCGGTGCTGAGGGTATTCTCTGATATTCTGGGCGCGGCCGTCAATGGAAAATTAACATTTCTGGTCTTACTGGATCTGTCGGTGGCTTTCGACACCGTCAATCATCAGATCCTGCTTCAGCGACTCGCGTCATCCTTTGGATTTGATGGGGCTCCACTCGCTTGGCTCCACTCATATATTACTAAACGTGAATATCAAGTAAGAGCTCACGGAACCGCTTCATCTACTTCAATACTAACATGCGGCGGTCCGCAGGGATCAGTTCTAGGTCCAACTCTATTCATCATGTACATCGCTGAGTTGGAACAGATTATTACGAAACACCGGTTGCAATCACATTTTTACGCTGATGACACACAAATCTACGGCCATTGTGATCCAGACGGGGTCGCCAAGCTCTCATCGCTTGTCTCTGCGTGCGTCGACAACGTCAGTCAGTTGATGCGCTCCAGTCGCCTACAGCTCAACTCAAATAAATCTGAAGTAATCTGGTTCTCAACTCGCAGTCGGAAGAACAATCGCCCAAAGGACTTGATTCGTCTTGGTATCGACTGGATCTCACCGTCTGACACGGTCCGTAACCTTGGCGCAATCTTCGATTCCGACATGTCAATTGGCGCACATGTCAGCCATGTCACCCGAACGTGTTTTTCCACTTTGCGACAAATTAAAACAGTCGCATCATCTCTTCCTCTAAAACCTCTCATCATACTTGCAACATCTTTAGTTCTCTCAAAACCCGATTATTGCAATTCTGTTTTGGCAGGACTTCCAAAGTTCCAGACCCGCCGTCTACAGTCGGTTGTCAACGCAGCTGCTAGACTGGTGATGCGAGCTAGAAAACATTACCGTATCTCCCCCATCCTCCAAGAGCTGCATTGGCTGAAGGTCGACTGCAGGATAGATTTTAAGCTCGCACTTCTGGTCTTCAAGTGTCTCCACGAGTCGGCTCCTCCATATTTACGCTCGAACGTCACACGCGTGTGTGACGTTCTGCCTCGACGAAGACTCAGGTCGTCATCCTCGTCTTCACTCCTCATCCCTGCAGCTCGTCTAAAGACTGCTGGGGACAGACGCTTTGCAGTTGCTGGCCTAACGATCTGAAATCGTCTTCCACCAAAGGTCACAACCGCATCTACAATCGAACAGTTCAGAAAGGCACTCAAGACACATCTGTTTGTGGCCTAGAAGTCTGCTGATTTACGCCACATTAAAAATTGTCAAACTGAAATGAAACTGAAATGAAAAAATCGCCACACCCCGTTTACCGGATGATCTGGATCCGCCACTGTTTAGTACACGAATAAAATAAATAAAAATAAATAACAAGAAATGATGATCTGAATAAATCACTGTGTGAAGAAACGACCCTCCTATTTATGAATTGTTTGAAAAAAATATCTTCAGCTGTTAAAACTTCTCAAGTTTGATTAAATAGGTAGGTACCTAGTTTTATCAATGTTTTTATCAGTTCGTGACGAATTCTAAAAAAAACGCTAGAACAAACAGGTTTCCCAAAACAATTCTATTTCTACATACTTTTATTTAACTTGACTTCTCTGACTCTCTCTGGTCAAATTTTTGAATTGATGTTTCAACCAACTTTTAGATTATACTTAGAACTTTCGCTGCACAGACTTTATCCACCTGCAAAAACAATATTCAATTATTTCCACAGCGATTTCATTATTTATTTTGGAACGAGTTGAAAAAGCTTTTTAATGATTTCTGTAATTCCAAATTGTTCTACAGATGGCGTTTGCGTCAATTAACAGAACTTGCAGGTAATGGTAAAACCATAGATATATCTATGGGTAAAACTATTGTTGCATTTAGAAGTCAATTTGTATAATGTAAAAAAATAAAAGTATGTTTTTGGAAAAAAATTCAGTTTATTGCTTGGACTTGTTGATGTATTTACACGAAGATTGTAAGAGTAAACCAACTGCGATTTCGTCATTTTTACTTAATGCAATTTGATTGACATATTCTGCGTTATCAACTGTCTAATAATAATAATCAATACAATTTTCACGATAAGTTAATAGGTACTCGTAAAAGTAATCCATCAACGTTAACAAAAACCGCTGTCAATGTTGTCTGATCCCATCGGCCTTCCGAAGGTCTATTAATCAGTCTACACTATTATAATGGCGAAACTGTCTTCCACATTTCTTTCTTCTAATTAACATATACACCAAAAACATTGCTACCTATTCTAACAGGGTGGATCTCGACACGTATCACACATTCAAATACACTGACCTTTCATGCTTAGTATGATAATATATAAACCCCGTAGCTATAAATAGTTAACTCATACACTGAACCTTCAATACAGGCAAATACATCTTATCATGGAGTCCGTGGCTCGTTCGAGAGCACCAATGTTCCATCCACAGCATAAACATTACATTTTTACTGAACGATTTTATTGATGGATCTTTTTCGTTTTAATTTAATGAAAAATTACGAGATATCTGGACCTTAGTTTCAAATTTGCTCATTTTCTCTCATCATTAATGCGTTGCTTGAAGTTGTTTTGGAACGATTTTTCAGGGAAGGGAGGTTCTCATCTCCTGTGACCCGTGGGGTCAGAATAAATTTGCTTGACACCATTAACGCGTAGCCTCCAAGGGGGGGGGGCACGAAAAATATACCCCAACTTGTGCTCCAACAAATATTTAACGTCCGTCATTCTTGCGCGGCTGGGGTTCAAGCTTAATTATCTGCGATATTTTAATTTTTATTATTATTATTATTGGAGCATTCACAGAGTGACGACTGTACCTCCACAAAAATTCAAAAAAAAAATAAGAAAAAGAAAGAAAGAAAAATTAGACTGATGTGAATTCATCAGGAACAATATTAGGTTCGTAGTTGCCAGCCGTTGTAAGTCAGACACATTTCACTGTTACCGACCATCGGAGAACGCAAGTTCACAATTATTACAGAAGAAAATAATTAAATACATAATAACAGTGATGATAACTATAACAATGATAATAATAATAAATAATAATAAAATAATAATAATAACAAGTAGCAATAAAGACAATAAATAGCGCATAATCAGTTGAGGTCGTGATCTTCCAAGTACCTGTATTCAAACATGAATTCATCCTGCTGCCGCTGGGCCCATGTTTCAAAGTCAAAAAACAGATACGACCCCTGTTGGTGGTGATAACGATAACTCATTATATTACATATTTAAATTCAAACGGCAAAGGCACTCAAAAAATCATTTTTAAACAATTACTGAAAATCATCAACTCGGAGTAATAATTAATCGCCAAGTGGAAATCAGAATTCGGAACGACAAACTACCTGTTCAAATTCTTCGGTGATTATCTTTGGCTCTTCGTATCGTTGGAACCACATGAGAAGTTTTGTATGAAACCTCCAAGATTTCAATTTCAATGCCTTTGCTGCCAAATACTGGGCCTTTGTTCCCTAAAAATAAAAAAAATTCTTGATTGACCATAATCATGGCAAAAAAAAGTAAATTAATTTATGTGAGATATTTTTCCGAATTTGTTCATAATTAATGGGATCAACATTGAAATTAAAAACTTGATGTTTGCAAATAAAACATAACGAGATGATAATGACTACTACCTCCATGTAATAGAAGATGAAAAATAAGGTATCAATGTGCAGTTGGTTGAAGAACTCTATCGAATCATAGATTGGTATGTTTGAGGGATTGTAGTAGACTGGCGTGTTGCCAGGATTCCTCTGCAGACCTAACCTGTAACCAATAACCTTTTTGCTGAACGATTTATTTTAAAACAGCATGTTTTAAATTTGAATTTTTATTGTATAACTTTCAAAGCCAAGCAGATTTTAGCAAACTTTGTACAAAAAAATTAAAATAGCAAATACTTTTCTGAAGCTTATTTCTAAAACACATCATTGATGGATAAAATCTAACTTAATTTAAAAAAATTATTAAACTGCACTAATTCACAATTCCATAACAATTCTTTGTTTTCTCTTATTTTTCAAGTTGGGTAACCCGCGAGACACTCAACCTGAGCAATGCATGTAAACTCTTTGCTTAAGGGAGCTACGATGGTGACGCCGGTGAGATTTGCATTTATTAAGGAAATAAATACAGCAATGTGAAGGTTAATATAACTGATATACAAAACACTAGCTCAAAAAACTCATGCATAGTCATTTGCATAAATTAAAATTAATTAACTAAATTACTTGTTCCTCTCCGAATCCATGGGAAGCGGCAAACGATGTAGCGACGAATCAACCATGAGCAGCTGAACCTTCTGCACCTTGTCGAGTGGCTGCAAACCCAGCGGAGCCACGCCCAGTAACGGATGAACGTGGATGGTTTTGGTCGAAGAAGCCTGCGTTTGAGTTAAGAGCTGGAGAGTGGTTGAGCCGTCGAACCGGGAAGATTGATTCAATTGGCCAGCCAACGTCAGGGAACCTAGGTCGGAGTTTGCATTGGTCGTTGAGTCATTAGTCGAAGGAAACGTTGATCCGGCCTGTTGTTCGAAAATGGAGTTGTTTGAACAATGATGCCAGAAAAAAAATTTAAGTTTAAAACGAAAGTGAAATTATACTTTTGGGCTATTCATGAGACTTTTTCCATCGAAAACTCCTGTCGTCGCCGATTGGTTGGTTCGCATGGCTGCAGAAAGCGAAAGTTGCTTGAGTGACAGATGAGAGGATGAACTCGATATTACAGCAGAAGAAGAAGAAGTCACGACGGACGACGAAGGATTGTTGTTGGAGTTCGTCGTGACGCACGTCGTCGTGGCCGCCTCGGCAGGTGACGTCGCCGCCGCCGCCGCCGATGGCGGAGTCGACGTGGTTGTAGTCGTCGTAGTCGCGGCGGCTGCTGCTGATGACGATGATGAAGATGAGGAGGAAGATGAGGACGACGATGATGACTTAGTCTCAACAGAAGGAGTTGACTCTGGTGTGAAAATCGATCAAAGATGAAAATAGTTTAAAATCAGTAGAATAACCCGAATGGGAGAAATTCATCAGAGTTTAAACAAACTCCCACTAACTCGAGTTTACATGAGAGCTGGCAACTTTGGCATAATTCTGCGTTAACAGAGGGGGAACCACTTTGTTTGGTGTCGGCGCAGTCGCTGAAGATGACTCAGAGCTGTTTAACAAAAAAAAAAGAAATTAATTTCGTTTTCACCGAATGAAAATAATCTAATAAAAACCGTTAAACAATTAGTTTTATTACTTCGAATTAATTGCACTTATTTGCGGCAAAGACAAAGCCAGTCGTAACTGTTCCATCACACCTGGCTATTTATTAATAAAAAAAACAATTAAACGAGCGCTCACCTGCTGACGACAAAAACGGACGAAGACCTTTTCAGTTCTTCTGTACAAGTTTTTGTACTTTCGCTTGTAAATGCACCGCTTCCTGTCACCGCTGATATAAAAATGAGATTTATATAGATACATACAATGGTGTAAAAGACTATAAACTATAATAAAAAAAAAAAAATAAAAAAAAAAAAGATACATACGTACAATGAATAATTGCATTAAAAAACAAAACAGTTATTTTTTTTTAAAAACATCACCAAGATGCTGAACATGGCCATATCTTCACTACTCGTGGAATTAAAAAGTTTATGATTACGATACGAGCGTTTATAATACCACGTTCCTCTTTCAAAGACCGATGACCAACCTTCATTGAAATGTTTCGGTTGATGATGATGAGACGATAAACTACTGGAACTCCTCATGGTGACGTGGTGATGATGATGATGACTCGGACCGTTAGTCTGCCTCTGCAAATGATCACCATCATCATCAAACTGAATTCAAAATAGAATTTAAGTTAAGACGTGTATCAACGACAGCCGTCGGGTCGAGAAATATTCGCAACTCAACGAATTTCAACGTCGCTCACCGAATCAAGAGAAAGCTGCGTCGTCATTTTTGGCTTCTCGTCTTCTTCCTGTGTCGAAGAAAAAAGAAGATTTATAAGAAAAAGACGACCAGGAATGCCATGCATAAATAAATATTTATATTTCATACGATTTACAAACACACGCAAACGCACCTTAGATGAGAGAAAAGTAGGACTGCTGATGGGGGAGGGAACGCTATCTCTTCCTGCGTCGGACGTCTCCGATGTTCGTTCATCTCCGTCGAATAGCAACCTCGATGTTAACTTGCTGCCGAGTGCCTCCGACTCCTGCAGATGCCATTTTAAAATTTAAAGTCGAAATACAAACATGGATGCAAATACAAATTTGTCTAAAAGTACAGAATGCTATTCTTTAGAAATGTGTTCAAATAATTTCCAATATTTGCTCAACTTAAATAAAATGTAATGCAAAATTAGAGAAAAAATTAGAAAAAAAAATCAATATAAGCACAGATAAGAATTCTCATTCATTCACATATTTATAAAAAAAAATAATTTAATGATAGAAAACGCGAACCTCATCCAGGTTGAGCTCGTCATAGAGGTACATCATCGAGTCATCAGACGAAGACGGAGGCTGATCGTAACCGAGGGATACGTAATATTCTACGCTCTCTTTGATTTTGTTGATCTGTTGACACGACACGACGTCACAAAATTACATCACAGCATTGTTGGAAATGACATTTTCACATTAATAACATTTTTTCTACTCCCGCTCAACGCTACTCTTTAATTCAATGTTTAAGATTCATATATTATTATACTGACCATTTGGAGATCGAGAGCGTCGTTATCGACCAATCGCATCGTCAGCTCGAGCCGGCCAATGTGAAACCGGTGTTGTTCCAGGTGTAAACGATAATATTCAACCTGCTCTACTTTCTGTACAAACGAATTAAACGATAAATGAAAATAAATATTCCATTGTTTTTATAATATGAATTCTGAAGAATTTGTTTACCATTAGTTTAATTAAAAGGGATCTTATTTAATAAATTTAAAAAAAAATCAGTTGAATAACTCACAACTAACATTCAATAAAAATAACTGATATAAAAAGTCTAACACAATGATATGAGATTATGACCAGAAAAATGACATCATGACAAACATGACATTACGATAAAACATGATATTACTAATAAAACGACACTATGATAAGCAGGACGTTATGATAAACATGACATTACGATAAAACGTGACATTACGATAAAACATGACATTATGATGAACATGACACTATGATAAACATGACACTATGATAAACATGACATTATGATAAAAGGTGACATTACGATAAAACGTGACATTACGATAAACATGACACTATGATAAACATGACACTATGATAAAACATGACATTATGATAAAACATGACATTTAATATAATTAAAATTAAATATTCACTTCTTTTTCAAGCTTCTTCTTCTTACTGACAATCGATTCAACTTCACTTTCGATTTGATCAACTTGTAGATTCAGAGCATCGATTTGATTCTGTAATGTACAACAAACCATCAAACTCATCTGTAATATATATATATATATATATATATATATATATATAATTAAAACAATAAATAATAATTTTAAAAAATTTGATAACACCCAATTATTGCAAAACAAAGCTTTCCTGTTTATAATTTATTTTCTACTTTTTAGTTTTTTTAAAAAATTTATGAATCTTTTATTTTTAAAATTGTATTATCTTAATGTATTAATAATAATTATATTATTTAATTAATAATTGATTTTAAAACTCAATATTACTGACTAGTTATCAAGAAATTAATTTTAAAACTCAATATTATTGACTAGGTATCAAGAAATTAATTTTAAAACTCAATATTATTGACTAGTTATCAAGAAGGCCGCCTGCCCTCTATCGATTGTAATGAAAACCTTTGACAGCCAAGTATATCGCATATACTAATTCTAAGTGTAATTATTAATTTTATAATAATCCAGAATACAATTATATTCCAAATCGCAGATAGAAAGCATACTGGAAAGTTGGCCAAAATGTGATAACAAACTTTTCCGTGGGGAATTCAACCGATGTATGAAGCTAAAGAAAAAAAGCAGGTAATAACTCAACACCTGCCTTAAAATTTCTATGCACAAATTTCAGAATTCTGTATAAACTAACTTGATATAAACTTTAACACATACTACGCGTAAAATAATGGATATGAATTTTTTCTAGGAAATCCCGGGAACAATATAATTATGAATGGGATCTTAAACACGTTGGTCACATGCTGACATTCATAAGAAAGTGCAATTAAATGCCAATTGAGCCTATTATAATTATCATTCATTGTTATTATTATTATCATTGGTGTTAGACGTAAAATTACTATTAGAATATAAGCTAGTAAGTAACAGTGATAACAAATACATAGCTCCAGAAAACATATCTTTTTGTTCCAGTAACAATTACATCTAACAAACATTTAAACTGAGTTACATGCTGAATTTGAGAGCATTGCTGCTAATTTAAGAATAATTTATTAAAAAAAAATTAAAAAAAAAGACAATGGCAATAATATCATTTATAGATTGTTCTACTTAAATAAGAAAAGCACTAATATTAATATTTTAATTAGCATGTTCTTCATTATATTATATTGGTATGCTACATTAACATTTTATTTCAAGTGCATGCCAGCAAATGCTTAGCACTGAAAAAAGTTTCAACTTCAATGTTACTAAGAGGAATATTTATAAAAAAGAGTCTGTCACAGTTTCTTTTTATAACTCATAATTGATCATACATATTTAAAATAACAATGACGCATCATTCATCTTAGAACATACATCGTTATAAAATGATGACATCTTACTTATTTTAGATCATATATATTTATAAAATGACGACTTTTCACTCATCATAGATCATATATATCTATAGAACAATGACATCTCCCTCATTTTAGATCATATACACCTATAAAACTATGACATCTCACTCATTTAAAGGTCATATATATCAGAGTTGTCCATGGGTCAAATTTTGCCCGTACAAGCCAGACAAGGTGACCCGACCTGACATATAAACTCTCCTAAGTTAAATACCTTTTGTATAGAGGTGCACCAATTATTGGGTTGTTGTTGGTATCAGCCCTTTTGCCGATAATCATGTCAGCCGTTTCACAACCGGCCTCGGCCGATAATCTTTACAGGCCGATTAGTGCCACTTAAATCCTTTATATTAACTTCACTGTGTTTTCTCGCCTGCATGAGCCATACGTCGGGACCCTTTACCACTTGAAAACCAACTTTGGTGGGTTTATTTGTCGCTGCGGAATTTACATTCAACTAAATTTTCAGATTGATTGGACAAAATTTGAGTGAATTATAGAATAAAATCAATTAAACCTTTAAAAATTTTTTAAAAATTACAAATTTTCTGTAGAGAAAGGAATCAGCAATTTTTAGTTTATTTAAAGAAAGCAATATTTAATTTTTAAATTTAAAAATTTATAATAAAATTTTGTTTATTCCATATTGATTTAAATCTTCACATATTAGGTATTTAGAAGACTGTGGCCAATGTTTTCATATTTTATAAACTTACTATCATAAAAAAATTTTGCAAAAAATTTTTAGTGTACGAATTAAACAATTTCAAAGGATTTTTAAAAAACGAAGCAATTGTTTTTATTCTTGAAAAATACAGAGACAACAAATTTAGTTGATAAATAAATTGTTGTGCACATTTTTAATCCAACAAACCAATAATTGAAAGTAAATGCAATTAAGTTACAAGACCTTTAGTTGAATAAATAATCATTTAGGACCATTAAAATTAGAATGCTGCCATGGTAGCACGTAAAAACAAAAGATACTCAGCTTTTTTTGCAGCCAGACAAGCAATGATCAAATTGTATAAGCCCAGTGCCACTGAAGAGACACTCGCTTGGTACTCTAGTTGGTGGCGGACTGGCAATGTGAGCCAACTTCTTTACACGATTGTCATTATATCTCAAACTAAACTGCTTTTCTGTTATAAACTGTGTCAATCTAGACACATTTCAAGCAAAACTTGCATTCAAGCCCCCACCCATAATCATAGAGAGATATAGAAGAAACTATAACAAACATGGAGTGGATGTAAGTGCAAATCATTGGTGGCTCAATGCAATCGTTCCATGTCTGCATATACTAATTGGATTCTTATGAAAATTAAACCCCCTAGGCACTTATTAGTAACTAGCTAGGTCTACTCTGTGGGAAAAACACAATGAGCCACAACGAACAAGCAATTATGATCAGAGTAAAGTTAATTGAAACACTATAGTGTGATTAGTTTGGGTGAAGATGAAATTTAATCAAGACTTTTTTGTGACAAAGAAATGTGCTTGGGAAGCGGTCCACCGAGATAGGACAAATATGGGGATAACCTTCAATGATTATTAGGATAAACAAGTTCTGTCTCTATGTTACTTTCTTTTTTTTTTAGTTAAATAATGATGTGTCCATTTCAGTAAGTTTAATTCAATTGTATTTTAATTAGTAAGTGCTAGCCAATGTGAACTATAACAGGAACGATATAATAATATTTATTATTTGAAGTTTACTAAGCATATATATGAGCAAATAAGATTTCAAAGTCAATAATAGGCTGATTATTGGCCGATATTTTGTGACTGATAATCGGCCAACGCATCATCATTGTTTATTATTTTAAACAGAATTCAATTTGACAAAAGTCATGTTTGCAGTTCCCATCTCACAATTTCTATTGATTTCACTTATGTAGTTGAGAGTAGTAAATGGAGATCGGTTGTTCTGTTCCCCGAAACAAGAGAAGCCTCACTCTGTGCTGAACTTGCTGAAATGCTGTTTAAACAACAAGCTGTTTGAGCAAGTATTTGTTGGTCTTTCTTTTGTCTCTCTCTCTTCCAATATTTAAACGGGTTTGCATTATTTACTGAAACTCAAAGAACTTTATAAGCTGAAAGTTTTTCTTACCATGAAAATTCATTGATATCTTAGATGGTTTTTTTGGACGTCGATGACATCCTATTGCACAAACTGGCAAATGAATCGAATCAAGCTCTTTTTTATGTGGGAGAAAAGACTCCTCTGTCTCTTCACTGTCAATCATAATCAAACTCATTTTAGCTCTGCAAACGGTTATTAACACAGGAGCCATGTGTTTAATTTTTCCTCCATTCCGTTTTCTAATTTTTTCTTCTATTGTTTTAATAGGTAAAAAGCTATTTATTTACTATGGAATTAGGGATGCGGGCGACAATTGGATAAAACAATATAAAATTTTGAAGTGATTTTTTTAATAATCAAATTAAATATTATCATCGAAAACTAATATGCATGCAAATTTTTAGCCTTCAGCTTAGTCTGAGAATGGAAAGTAAGTGAAAAATCGATTAAAAGATTAACAGCTTAGAGATTAAGTTAAGTAAAAGTGTATAAACAAGTGAAGCAGGTGAATTTTATAATGATCTTCCAAGATTCAAAATATCCACAGACATCCCATAAATATCCGAACAAGTGAAAGTTAATAAAAGCATATAAAAAAGAGGTTCAATATAGCAAGCCATCCAATGCGTACAAAACTTGTACATAAATTAGTGTTCATTAACTATAGTTCACAGTTTTTTTAGCTGGACCTGACTTGAATTGACCCAACAACTCTGATCATATATATCTATAAAACAATGACATCTCACTCATCATAGATCATATATATCTATAAGACAATGACATCTCTCTCATTACAGATCATATATATCTATAAGACAATGACATCTCTCTCATTACAGATCATTTCATATTTAGAAAACAGTGATATCTCACTCATCTTAAATTATAAAACGATTACTTCTCATTCATCAAAGATCATACATATTCAGAAAACAATAATCTTTTACACATTTTAAATCATACATCTGAGAAAACAAGACAAAACTGGTCTTACCAGTCGTGTATTAGTCTTATTTGTCATCAAACCATTTTTTATAAAAGTTATAATTAAACCAGAAAATCAATAAAAAATTTAAAGAAAAACACAAAAAATTAAGATCCATCATTTAACTCACAGACAACCAATTCCGAATATCATCTTTTTCCTTCTCTTTCGGATCAACTTTCACCGCCGATCCCAAGCCGACTGTCGAATAGGCCTTCGTCTTCGTCTCTCTCTCAATGATCTTGAACTGCTCCATTTTCTAACAATTAATAATAACAATGATGATGATAATAATTAAATATTAATTGAAAGCAATTTAAAAAATTAGCTTAATTGAAATGCTCAGAAAAACGTTAGAAAAAAAATTGTACACAGGTTCATGACGCTTTTCAATTTTTCTTGTAAATGTAAATGTATTGAACATTAGGGCGCTACTTCGTATTGATGAAACCACAGCAGCGCCATGAAGTGCTCGTGCATGGGATCACACAGTGTTACCTGCCACCAGCACGTGTATCTGAAATCGGAATGTGCCGAACCCTATTACACTCCAGTCGTGAAACTGTTACTCATTCATAGACCAGTGAGAGATGAAAGGCTGAGTTGGCCTGAGCAATGTGAGTGAATTCCTTGCTCAACGGAATTACGCCTCGCCGTGACTGAGGTTTGAACACACGACAGCAGGATGATAGCATAACTGCTTTCACCACTGTGCTACGGCGCCTTGCTTAATTTGCATGTCTAGTGTCTAGCAGAGCCCTGCACAGGCCAGCATATTATGATACTAAAACGGACCAGACACGAGAAAGCAGTTTGAGGTATTGTGCCTGTAAACTGGGCCAGTTGCAGATAAGCTGGATCTCAGAGGATCAGCTCAGGTAATACTCCCATTCAAGAACATTTTTTTATTATTTTTGCTTCAAAAAAATTACTTAAAAAAAGATTTATTAACATGAAAAAAGAGTAGGAAACAAAATAAGTGCATTGTTGGTTTGAAGATTAACAGTTTTTGGCAACAACTGCAACCAATACATTGTAAAAAAATAAAATATAAATTTATTTAGTTTTTCATATAAATATTTAATTAATTCATTAATCTTGCAGAATTGCAAAGAGTGTGCAGCTCTGCATGAACAAATGAAATCTCAATGCTGATATGACAAAATGCCTGCAAAATGTTAGGCAGGGATGTACAATACATAAAATTTCAATAAAAAGTTAAAGCCAACCGTTTCAATGAGCTTTTTATGTTCGAGAAGCAAATTCTTGTCTTTGATTTCATTGGATGCTAACCAATTCTTCACATAATCCCTCAACCTCTAAAATTGTTTAAAAAAATAAGACTTTAGTAACTAAACTGAAGTATTTCTGGACCATAAAGTTAGCAAAATTTAAACGTGACGTAATAAAATTCAAAATAAACAATCACATTTCTTTCAAGCAGAAATAAAAGAATTTATTAAAACACTGAAATGACGCTTAAAAGTCAAGTACTATTGAATTGTTTAAAAAACACATAAATAAATTATTCTATGCTTTATGACTCGAGCTGAGAAATGCATCATTTCTCGGATGCGAATAAAAAAAGCTGTTAAAGCGAGGTACGCCAGAAATACATCAAGTTAAATCTTTGCCACCAAACCTACATGAGTGACTAGCCAGAATTTAGATCTAAAAATGAATAAACAGTCCCTATTTGGCATTGAAAAACTGAGTGTCTTAATAATAATTTGATGATAACAAATGGCAATTCAAGCAAATTATGCAGGTTAACTAATAACTTGTAAAAAACAATATAAAATTTAAAATAAAAAAATACTTGAAGTTTTTTAATTTCTTTTTTGAGCTCTGCTTCTTGTTTCTCTTTCATGTTGCAGTTTGTTGCACTGTGTACCTGATATCAAGCATCACTAAAACTTTATATTATCGAACATACAGTTGAATTTATCAAGTACGTTAAATTTAAAAAAAATGTTATAAAAATATAAAGTTAAAAGCATTTTATCTAGAAAAATTCTAGAAGAGTCACTGTACTGCATTTCACAAAACCAAAAAAAACTTATTTTTGACAAAATGGGGCACTAGACAACAAGCAGCTATAAACAGCAATACCTATAAGTTGAAGTTTAATGCCCCTACATTGTGTGTACTGACACAGTTTAAAAATATCAATGATCATATGCTTTATCACAAGCATTTACAGAAATTTTATAATTGCATTTAAGTAAAAGAAAACTAATTTGGTAATTTTTTTACTTTAGGGAAGTGTTGTTGTCCAGCCTGTTTCCCACTGGGCGATTTCAAGTAGCTCTCACCAAATAACTCATGGTTGTTTTCAAACAGTTATATTCAAGTGTAACTTTTAATTGTTATTTTTTACCATGCATGAATAAAAACAGACCCTCATAGATCTCTTTATCATTTAACTTCAGCTGGTATATATTTATAAATGTAAAAAAGCTTCAACGCCTTCTTTATTGACACATTTCTAGAAATTCATTTTTTGTAAATATCCTTTTATGCAATAATATTCTGTTATTTTATAGCAGAAATATTTTCTCATGAAAGTAAAAAATTAGCATTAACTTATTGCAAGCAGTCAATAGCCAAGCGTTATTGACCCTGTGCTCCAAAAACAATATGCTTGCTGTGAGTAGCACAAATGGTTGTTGACAGTGTGCGACAATAACATTTGCGGTCGAACCTTTTCCAGCTTCATATCTATACTTCTAGGACCAAATATTTAGAAATGACAAACTGTAGTCATGCTGGGAACTTTCTCTAATCCCCTTTTGAAGGAGGAGATACAAGTGCAAATGTAAAAAAAAAATTGCAAAATATTTGATCTTAGAGGCAACAACAGAATTGTAATTGATTTTTAAAAATTGTTATTTTTTATTATCAAGCGAATAACAAATACTTCAATGTTTATGTCTTTTTGCAGGAAATGTAAATAGCATTATTTTTCTACAATATTTTCAACTTCAGTTGTGTTTGAAGAGATTTTGTGACACACTGTCAATAGCGGCCAATAGCCATATGTGCTATTGACAGCAAGTGTACAGGTTTCGGTGCACAGAGTATCAATAGTTTCAATGTAACTTATACTAAATGTTCCTTATGCTAATTTTCTAGCCTTGGTTTTCACAGTTATATAAAACTTTGAATATTGTGACTCGATCACACATCAAACAAATCATCAGCTCCACTGATAATGAAACACCTAACAAGTAATAATCAACACTCACCTTTTCCCACATATCATCAAACACCTCTATTCCTTCAACTATTTTTTTCAGTGTTCGATCAATTTCGCCTGCAAATTTAATATAATCATATGCTAAGTTTCAGCATCAACTGATGACAGGCTAAAAAGTACAATAAATTCCATAATATGTTTAAATTTCCCAGATAGGCATAGCAAATACAACAACAAAAGACAACATTAGTGCTTGATGCACTCTAGCGAGTGATCAGAAAAATGGTTAGCGAAATTAGGTGACATATTTACATTGCAACTTCCTCTTGTCGGCCATGGTCAAATCTGTAACTTTTTTCAAACAAATCCAAACACTATAAGCAGTCTCTGTGAGCGGATTTCTCCATTTAGTTCTCGAGTCAGAAAATAAATCAGATTTGTTTACCATCCGAGCTATTAACACTTCAAAGATGGCGTCCGCACAGCTGTTTCGAAAGCGCTTGGTTAACTTGATAATCAATTGGTTTTTTGATCTACTAGTTTTCTGATCCTATAGTAAGGTTTTTTTAATTTTAAATTTTTTTAAATTTTTTTACGTCATTTTGATAAGCACCCGGCTACGCATTATGTAGAGCTTTTTTTTCTTATTGGTCATTGCAGACTTTTCACTCTCCAACAACTTGCGAGTCTAGCAATTGGAAAAAAGATCATTTAGCCAGTCAATCAAAGATTTTGCAAGATTTGGTAAGCAAAATTTTTCAACGATTTTGAACGTTTTTTTTTATTAGTCCGGAGATGTATTCGCTGCACCATAATAAACGATATATTTATGAGCGTCCAGTGGCAGACTGCAGACCAACTCAATCGTGGCTTCAAAAATTAAAATCCAATAAAGTTTATGGCGTAAACTCTATTTGTTTTACAAAAAGCATAACAAGGTGTATATCAAAAGAATTCTTGAGTAATGTACCCAGTGCCGTGGTTCACACCTTGAATCTCTCAAGCGGAAAAGGCGCTCAATAAATTATCAAACATTTACAAACATTTAAAGCAGGGACGTCATTTCAGCTAAACCACAGGGGAGCAAAATGTGTATAAAACCCACACATTCTAAAATTTTATCCTCTTAATGCTAAACTTTTTCTCCCAGAATAGCTATTGACTGGGGGCGGGGTATTCATTGCTTCTTTTCTAAATTTTTTTTTTCAAAACCTACACTTTTCTCCAAAAAAACTTATAACCGAGAAAGGGGGTAGTCGTAGGCGGTGGCGGATACATATTTGTATATACAAAGTCAATCAATCAATTTTGCTTTTTTATATACCGTTATTTCCGTGGCATTTAATAGCGCAGTGATTTAATATATACTGTAACAAGGCAGTAGTGACAGAACTATTGATACTGTTACAGCCTACAAGCAGAGACGTCAATTGGGTAGAGGCAGGGGGAGCATGGCTCACTCTTGAATTTTGAGTGGGCTCCCTGACGTAATTTTGGGCCACAAAAAATTCCATCAAAGATGTAAATTGGAAGCTTTTGAAGTATTAGTGGGTTCCTTTTAAGGATAGGTGGGCCCCTTATTACGGTGAAATGGATCCCTTGTGATGTGATGCATTAGTGGCCCCTGAAGAATGAGGTTTTCGAAAATTTTGGGAAAAGTACCTCCGACTATCCATAATCGGTCATCAGCTTATTTGGGAATAAAAATTAAAAGGGTTTTAAAAATGGAAAATTGGTGGGCTCAAAGAACAAGTTTCAAGTTGTCCCACCCACAAGGTTTTGCTGAAATGATGTCCCTGCCTACGAAGAAAGTTCCTTGATCCAAAAAAATCGGCAGTTGTATACCTACGTCAAAAATAAAAATAACGAATTTCACACTGTTCATGAATTCCCAGTATCAATGAATGCTGTAATAGATGAAAAAGGGTGCTCGTACCATTCGTCTCCTTACTGTTCGTCTTCCTACGTTTCGTCTCACTCTTTTATTTGACGTTACATTTGTTTTTTCTTTAAAAACATTTTGATATTAAAACGTGTATTTAAAAACGTTTAAAAGCAATAAACAACCGGGAAACTAGTAATAACACGCTTCAAAATTAATAAGAAAATATTCAAAATAATAAACTCTATGACGAAAAAATGTTTTTCTGTTTCAGATTTTTTAATTAATCTGCAATTACAGTTACAGTTAACTGGAACAAAACTGGTTACTCTAAAGTAAACTTATTTGGAGAATTTTTGAGTACAATGAAAATTTTGTCCAAGTGTTTGATTCTCCAGCTGAAAATAGCACATGTAAGCAGCTAAAAATTAGAAATAGATTATGCAAATTACTTGGTCGGGCTCTAACGGAGAACCGGAAATGCCGTGGATAATTAAAGCTGATAAAAGTTAGTCTGCCGTTTACTATTTATAATTTTGAGAAGTTTGAGTTTGATTATAATAAAACTGTCTTTAATTTTTCTTACAAAATATCTATGAATTCATGAATAATTCATTAAGATTAGCAAATTTGTTTTTGGTTAACCCCTTAAGATCGATTAGGTCACCGGCAGCCCATAGGCTAATTAATTTTTTACGACGGTATCAATTTGAGAAATAAATGTGTTTTTGTTAAAATACAAATAAATAAAAGATGAAAACTGTATTTAGTTGATTGAACTCTTGAATTGTAGAAAAATATCGAAATTTCTGTTATAGCTTTTATGAATTCATCAACCCAAAGCAAATTGAAAATTGATTTATTGAAATGATAAAATTAACATAATTTGCTTCCAAAAAAATTCTGTTTGAAGATTTTCTTTGATCCAGTTGCGGTGGACAACTTCTGCGCGTTTAAGGCTTTGAAGTTTTACTATTAACTTTAATGACAACATCCTCCTTTTATGTTGGTAATTTTTTTCCACTTCTAGGTATTAATACGTTTTTATTTATATTTGACTTCTTCAGGACAACTACAGATTTTATCGTTATGACACTGATTACTTCTGTTTAACCAAAAAAGATTTGTTTTAATTATTTTCATAGTTGAATAATATAATTTTGAAAGTATGTTTGATTCGACTAGCAGATCAAACGCTTCCGCCACATCATTAGCCGATACATGAGATGAAAAAAAAACAACCGCTGACAGTTGCTAATAGGTATGCTGCATTGAATGCAGCCATGGAAGCTGCTTCAAAATCAGTGAGAATATATGAATATATGCTGAAAAATAGCAATTTACCGGCGTTGTAGCCATTTGTAGCAGCAAATGAATGGTACGTGGAGACGAAACATAGGAGACGAAACGTACGGAGACGAAACATAGGAGACGAAACATAGGAGACGAAACATACGGAGACGAAACGTACGGAGACGAAACATAGGAGACGAAACATAGGAGACGAAACGTACGGAGACGAAACGTAGGAGACGAAACATAGGAGACGAAACGTAGGGGGACGAACCGTAGGAGACGAAACGTAGGAGACGAAACATAGGAGACGAAACGTAGGGGGACGAACCGTAGGAGACGAAACGTAGGGGGACGAAACATAGGAGACGAAACGTAGGGGGACGAACCGTAGGAGACGAAACGTAGGGGGACGAAACGTAGGAGACGAAACGTAGGGGGACGAACCGTAGGAGACGAAACGTACGGAGACGAAACGTAGGAGACGAAACGTAGGGGGACGAAACGTAGGAGACGAAACGTAGGGGGACGAACCGTAGGAGACGAAACGTACGGAGACGAAACGTAGGAGACGAAACGTACGGAGACGAAACGTAGGAGAATCTGAAAAACTTACTTGCAATTTACTGACGTTGTAGCCATTTATAGCAGATAAAATGGTAAATCAGATGACAGATTATTTACCCACAATGATTCAATAATTGGTTCATTTTTCTCGTGCATTTTTTTGATTTATCTGCGATAATGATCTGTTGAGCCATTTAATTTTGTTGTCATTTTGACTTGTTTCATTTGTTTAACTAACGTTCTTCTGACTTTTTCTGACTAAGTCAATTTAGACAAATTTTCTGAATAAACCTTTTAACAAGTAAAGGAAAAAACGAGTTTTTCAACACAAATTTTGATTTCAAATACACTCGATTTAGAAATAGGAAAGATGTTCAAATTAAGTTTTTGGTTTTTTTTTAATTGAATCATGTATTGTCATCCAATATAAAGATATGCTGAGAGTTTCAGCTTCATAGCTAGTCAAAAAGCTGGTTAAATTTTACTTGCAAGATTTGTGTACAGAGTAAGACACACACACAAACAGAGATTGTAATTTGAATAAAAGTTTGTAAAAACAGAGAGATTATGGTGGGTTTATTTTAATTATTTTATTTATTTATTGAATCTAAAACAAAACAAGAGTCTTGCACTAAGACTGCCATTAACAATATGTCAAATTAAAAAAGTGTTTTTTTAACAATGCTCTGAAGCCCTCATTTGGAACAGCACTCCGGATGGATGTAGGTAGTTTGGTTCCATGCACCGGGCCCGGCAACGGCGAATGCTTGTTTACCGAAACTTCGACGAGTTCTGGGGATGACAGCGTCACCGTGGGAGGACGAACGTAGATGTTGACGACCAGAATGTGAAGAGCACAGGATTTTCATCCGTGTCATGTAGGCAGCGGCACGATTTGTATAGATATTGTAGACCGGGAAGCAGAAATTTAAGGTCATTCTTGCCGGTAGGGGGAGCCAGTGTAGTTGGTGGAGAAGAGGCGTGATGTGGTCCCGTCGAGAGATGCCACCCACAAGACGTGCAGCAGCAGGAAGAACCGCAGTGAGCGGGCAAAAAGCAGTCATCGGCAGGCATGCAAGGACCACGCTACAATAATTTAATCTAGAAACAACAAGAGCCTGGACCAAAATCCGCACGTGTTGGTTTAAAGCACCCTTGATCTGTCGGATGCGGCGTATCAATAATGTTCTAAACACCTTCAGATAAATGAAAGTGAGAGCTTAAATAATCTATGATTTATAGTAACGGCACGCTCGTGCTTCCAAAGCCGCTGTCGATGGATGCTTGTGAAGGTGTGCGCATTATATAGTAAATCAAAGACGTCAGTATAAATTTAGTTTAATAGTTTTTCTTAAATAACTATGAGATATTTAGAAAAGAAGCTCAAATGTTGTTTTCTACGTTGTTTATACTTTGTAACATTTCTTTTTTTTAATCATGTAATTCATAATCTTGTAAATTTGATGTCAAAATATTTTGATAGAGTTCTATAAAAACTAAATGTGATTTGACAAAACAATCTGAAATCCCGTTATCAATCCTTTTCAGTACTTACAGGTGATTTATGCTAGAACTTTTTTTTAAAGTCTAATAACATCAATTCTAACAACAACGTTAAGATGTCAGGGATTTTTTATAACTGATCATGTTCAAATGTTGTTAACTAGATTAAAACATTAAAAAAAAATGTGTGAGTTTGAATGTCAACAATTTTTAGCAAAAAGTAAGTTTTAACAAGTTAGGAATTCAACAATAGAAATCACTCGTTTTTTATTTACCATTTTGCAAAAACGAGAAAAAACAAAGCATAAACAAGTAAAGATAAAAAATAAATTAAAAAAAGCTTTTATTTGTCTCTTTATCTGAGTCAACGAGCTGAAATTTTTGAATCTAAAACAACCGTTACGCTCAATTTTGTACATTGTTTATTTCTTTCATATGACCAGTAAGCAGAGTTTTAAAGTCACTCTTGCCGGTAGGGGGAGCCAGTGTAGTTGGCGGAGAAGAGACGATGTGGTCCCGTCGAGAGATGCCACCGACTTATTGTATTGTAGTAGGTAATATTATATTTATTTAGGTTACATCGTGCTGTATTTGATACTGCTGCCCATGAGCGCCCGCAGTGGGGGAAAGGGGGGCACTTGCCCCCTGAATTGATTGATTAAACAAATTTTTAGACAAAAATAGACAAAAAATTATAATTAAACATTGATAGTTGATTGTAACAACTGTGAATCCTTCCATTGTCATATCGATTTCATCATCACCCTTATCTTTAAGGATGCATCCCTGAATATCCCTGAATGTTTTAAACTTGCTTGATTTTCCCTCTCATTTTCATTCAATTTTCCTAACTTATTTTGCAAAGCCTTAATGATACCAAATTTCTATCTAACAATGACAGTTTGGCTGTGTCGGAGATATAAACCTCTACAACTAAAGCCTTTTTGTAATTTTCAGCGTGTTTTTAAAACATTTTGAAATTTTTATTATGATGTAAAATAAAATAAAGTTAACCGAAAATTGTACTCTATATACCCAATTTTAAGCAAAAATTTCAAAAAATTTCTTTGGGCTCAATTGAGCTCCAAGAACCCACACAACATTTGGCAAAAACGGGTGAGAGAATTTGAGAGAAGAGTCAAGGAAAGAAAAAACAAGAAGCTTGCTCCCCCTGGAAAAATTTCTGCGGGCGCCCATGCTGCGCCGCTGTCATTACCTAGTGTTATTTAAGTTAACGGAAACTGAAACAGAATTATCCGTTAACGGATTTAAAATAATTTTGTTAACGGAAATAGAAACTGAATTTTTTTTCCAGAAAATACGGAAACGAAATTGAACACGACTAAATGCAGTTTATTTAGCAGCCATTAATTGTATCCGCAAAGTTTTGATGTTACGAAATTTTTATAGCTTGCGTGTTTATGGATTTCTTATAAAAATCTGCACAGGCCAAGCCGGCTTATGAACTTTTATTGACGTGCTGGGCTGTAGAGAGTGACAGGGTAACGGGAATTACGGTAATTACCACGGGGTTGGAAAAAATTTACGGTAATACTGCGGTAACGGTAATAGCGGGCACGGTAACACCGCAGTAACGGTAAAAGATTTTTTAGCCATTTACGTGGTAACGGTTATCAATTTTTCACAAAGTACGTTTGATCAGCTTTTTCATTAAACTGTTTAAACTGAATACAACTATTAAATAAATAATATTTTGCGCTCACCAATAAAGCAATTTTGTTTGTTTAGTATCTTTGAATTGCAGCTAAAATATTGACTGAAGCAGAAATTAAAGAGTCACTGAACAATTTAAACAGCACGGCAGATAATTTGTCTGTAGTCAGACCAGCCTCTTTGAGCTCAAATCAAAATTTATCCCTTGAGCCACCTAAAAAGAGGAAAATAAATAAATGGCAACTCAAGTGAATTTTTTGTTCATTTATTTGAAAGTGAAAAAGCTGCCATCAATGAAGTTGACAGCTACTGAAACAAGGCCATTCTTGTTTAAAACTCCAACTAACAAGTCTGTCAACCCTTTGCCGGTACAATCTCTTGTGTCGACGATAGCGTGAGAGCAAGCGGAAAAGGAAACGGGAGCGAGAGAAAAACGATAGAAAAATCCCTAAAAACCCCGGGCAACGCAGGGTACCCCGCCAATAATTAAAAAAAACCTGTCATAAAAGCTTTAATTAGGTACTATAAGTTTTTGAAATGATCTTGTTTTAGCCGTTTGACATTCTAATCAGGGAGCAAATTGCGTCGTTCATTATGCATATTATCACTATTATTATGTATATTTAAAACGACCGATTTAGAATTTTTATCGTTTGCTCTTTGTGTTAATTCTATTTTTTTTTGAAATCTCATGATTTTTTTTCAAACAAACGTATTCTAAAGTCTTAAAATACAAAAATAGATTAAAAATCAATATACATTTTAACAATTTAATTTGTTTTATTTCATAGTCATATTAATATTTTTACTCTACAATTTAAAAAAAAAGCATTTCAGACCCCCAACTTTGAAACCCATATACTGCACTGTCCTTTTGAAAATAACACAGCAAAAATTGGTATAAACGCTATACTGAAAACAGATTTGAATTAAAAATTTGAAAAGTAACTTTCTGCACACATCCTTTAGAAATATTTTTAGAAGCAGACGTTTCTGAAACAATATATTCCGGTGCATAAAGCTAGAAGTAAAAAAGTTTGAAGCGGTAAATTTTTTTGGGAGTAAAAAAGGGTGAGGGAGGGGTGAACAGTTGTAAGCAAACGAGGTGGACAAAAACAAATCAAAGCGAACATTCTTATAGACGAAAAACTGGAGGGGGGATGAATTTTTTCAGGGTTAAACTGGGAACGAAAAGCTGAGGTAGAAAATTTTGGGGTGATCTTCTGTACCCCACCCGAATTATATCTATTAAATCAAAGTGTCAGAATTGATATACATAATTTTAATTCTAAACACATTTAACAACAAGATGAGGTGACCGACCTTGAAAACGTGAATTAGGCTTAAGCATAAATTTAATTAGGCAACAGCATAAAAAATTTTCGAAACTGCATTTATCATATTACATATTACATGCAAACCGATTAAGAAAACTTAAATTTTTAAGTAAATGGTTATTTTATCTGTTTCGTCATAAACTAATCGAGACAACCAATAAAAAGAATTTTTAAACATTTCTCAACTCCGTCATTTTTATCATCACTGAGAATTGGATGAACACGAATCATCTTCGTCTTTATCGGCTGCCACAGCATCGTGTAGTCCGCATCGGTTGAAAATACCTGATAAATTTGATAAACAAAAGAAAAACTGTGAATGTGTTGCGCAAAAAACTCGTCATGTACAACGGAGAAACAAATTACGACGAAAAAAATCAGTTTGTTTACGACGACCCATAAATAGAACACCGTTGCGAAACAAAACATGCGTCTATTTCACCCAATCCCTAAAATGAGGTGACACCTTTGCCGAGCCAGCCAATCACAGGGTTTCTAAAAATAAATTCAAAACAACAATTGCGCAACTCTGTGAATAGGATAACGCAATAGAAAGTGAAGCTGCTTGGTATAAATTTGTTAATAATAATTATTATTGCAGTGCGATTGCATGAGTTGATTGAAAGTTTTCGAGTTGAAGTTTTGTTCTGATAAAGAAAAAATAGGAGTATAATAAAACACTTAATGTAAAAGGACTTTCAATAAGGGGTAAAAAATTTATAACTTTTTTTTTTAGAAATTTATTTAAACAAAACTAATATAAATAAATATTATTTAAAGGTATTTTTCGAAGAAGTTTTCAGCAAAATTGTGTTGTAATGACTGCGGCGTGCAGCTCTGGTTTTTTAAATTTTAAAAGTTTGGAAGGAAACGAGGAATGCAAAAATTATTTCAACAACAAAAGCACATTTTCGTCTACCAATTTCAATGAGCTCCAATCTCCTCTGTTTCAAGGTGGAACTCAATTAGAAGAAGCGGACACACAGAAATCGTTGTTGAATGAATTCTTCGCTACAGGCGATCTTGAAGTTAACGAAAGCTTTACCACAGCTAAGAACGAATGCCATGATGAAAATAACTTTTGTGTTCGAAATTCCGATGAAACAAAAGAAGCAGAAAAATGCCAAAAATTAATACGCCATGATGTTCATAAAATTAATTGCTTCAATTTCAAGCTGAATTTTTTATCGAGACGTCGTGCAAAAAGTGAATCCGACAAAAACATCGGAGTCGCTGCAGAGAATAACGAAAATCTTTTGGAAAACAAATTCATAAGCGATCCTAATATTAATAATTTTACAGAAAATAATCTAGTCTGCCACCTATTGAATGACCAAATAGTTTCACCGTCAACCTCACGCGTTCTTTTGCGAAACGAAACAAAAGAAAATGTTTTGGTTCGATCAACAGAGGACTTAAGAAGCTCGTGGGATTTGAAATCTCCACCAGACAATGACGACCACTCGAACATTCGATTAATAAACTTCAAGATTCCAGCGTTTGATTTTGAAACTGTAGAACTGACGTGCAAACTCAAACCTTTCGGTTTCAAAAGGCCCTCAAAAACCCGTCTCAAATTGAAGAGAAAATTCGGCATTCAAGAAATAGGAAGAGCCATAAGGAAGCATTTGATGGGATGCGTCATCCCGAATGGCGATGAACTCACGAATTCAATTAATTCAAGTTCTTTGTTACAAAACATACAAAATCAAGATGTTTTACAAAATACAAAAAACATCGTGGAATCAATCGGTACATCTAATAACAACCCTGATTTGATCCACTGCGTCGTCGATGCTCAAACAATCGACGGTGAACTTCCTGTTGACCTTGCCGCCATGTTGATTGACCTTCAAAGTCGTGACCTGACCCCGGAAGATTATGACATGTTATTGATGTTAGAAGATTCAGTCCAGAAAAATTGCATTAGCAGAACAGTACTCGATCGTTTGCCTGTTGAATGGATAACATCAGAGGAAATGTCATCGGTTTGTCATGTTTTAGAAGAAGTTCAGAGGGAAACAGTTTCCCATCAAAATTCTTCCAGTCTAGAAAGAATTAATTTCTTTCAAGAATATATTTCAGCAAGTTCTGATTCAGGAACTCGTAAGGGCAGCACGATCTATTTATGTGACAATTCTGAAGTAGCAAACACCACAACCTCTATAACTACCACAACAACAACAAAAATCAGGCAAAACGTCATGATTATTTCAGCTGACAACGACAAAAGAAGATCGCGACTGTCAACAACATCTCTCGAAAGTTCAAATACACAAGAAGTTACAAAAACCTTTCAAAACGAGAACATTTGCAGCGACCCTCAAACAAGCGAAAGATCTGTTTATTCCAAACAAGTCCCATATTCTGAACACAACATTCTGGCTGGAACTGAGAGTAATTATACTGAGACGTCGGTGGTCGCAAGAGCTTCAAAAGAAGCAAAAATTTTCGACCCGGTTTGCACCATTTGTCAAGAAGTATTTGAAATCGGTCAACGCAAGATGACGCTTCCCTGCTTGCACTTCTTTCACGAGTATTGTGCAATAAAATGGCTGACGGAATCTTCAAAAAACTGCCCGCTGGATGGTCTTGAAGTTGTTTTATGAAATAAATAATTTCGCCATTGTTTTAATTAACGTTGAAGTTTTTTTTTAGCAGCTTTAATTTTATTGTAAACTTATTATGTCAATTGTTTAAAGCTCTTAATTGAATGTCATTACAAATTGAAACGTTAAGTGATGTGCTTCTTTTTTAATCTGCATGTAAATATGAATTTCATTATTTAAATTAAATCAAAAGATTGTTTTGATTTCAAACCGGAAAAGCATGGTATATATATTATGAACTTAATTCTGTATTTTTTTTTCAAATTCCATAATAGCAGCTGATTATGACGGTGCATAGACTCAAGGAAGTTATTTCAGCAAATTCTAAGGGGGGGGGGGGGGGGGAAGCAACATATTTCAACGGCCCACACGTTCAAAAATTGTTCACCACAAGGCTAATTCCACGCCAAAAAAACTGATGGCTGAGAGGCTGTCGTAGACACTTTTCCCAAAATATTTTCTAAAACTGTAAAACTGCTACCCTTTTACCTCAAAAAAGCTGATGACGGGGGGGGGGGGGGTCATAGGTACTTTTCATCAGAAATTTCAGAGCCGAGAAAGACTGTTTACCTGTATTATGGAATACTAGGATCGTTTCATTAAAACGGAAAAGGGTTATCAGTTATCATTTAGCACAGATGGCAATAATTATCTTTTTCCAAAAGAATAGTTTTTATGTCATTTGAGAGACGTTTTTGCGGGAGTGACTAAACGAAACTCTCCAAACGGGAATGGTTTAAGCCAAACTCAAGGAATCCTTCTATTTTCATGATTTTGAGCATGGCTACTAGGTTAGTTTAAGCAGTTGCGTTTGTTTTAGAAAATAGTCAACCTTTCAAAACGGTATCTTTAGCTGGTTCAGGAATGAAATAAAAATGATTTTTCTGTACTACTCTTCTGGATCACCCGTATGAGCATTTGCTCTGCAGGTCGGTATTTCCTCAAATCTTTGGAGTTGTTAGTTTTTTGTCAATTTATATATGCCAGTCCTGATGCACCGAAGAAAACTTAATAATAAATGATTAAAAACTTAATAAAACTTAATAAAGAACTTCTTTTGCTTTCAAAGAAATTCTGGACAGGAATCTGCGATGTTTTGCGTACAACTTGCGGGTTGTGGCGGGTCAGACTGTTTTCAGCTAGCTACAGAGACGTCAGAAACACCTAAAACTAATCTGCTGTTAAAAATGGTGTCCGCTTCTTGTCATTCCTGATTTTTGCGCATGTCCAAAACACGGATCAATAAACATTAAGACTGCTTCATAAAAACTCACCTATTCAGTGTTAATGTCATTCGGAGACGTTTGTTACATCCATTGATCTCTGCTGTGTCAGTGAACTATTCAATCTTTGTGACATTTTTAAGGTAGGAAAGAATAAAATAACAAATTCAGTTTGTAGTTCTGAACATATTCCTGATTGTCGTATCATCATAACTCTTAGAGATGGGCCAAGTTCAGGTGGTAATTGAAGCAGCGCATTTATTAAAACAGTTAGTACTTGATGATTGTTTTACAACCCATTGAAACCCACCATTGTAGCGGTTGCGCTGTCGAAGCCTTTGTTATTGGCAATACTCTATGGTTAGACCCATACGTCCAGCACAACCAGTTAACAGTTGGAGATTTTTTCTCCGTTAAATCCGTGGCATAAGCAAATAATGCAACATTTTCATGTTTTTTTTTGCTATAATTTATATAACTGCTATAATTTATATAATGACTGCTATGACATCCTGCTGTTTATTTAAAGAAATAAAGTGTGGAAGTCTATTTTTTTTGAGAAGTCGTTTTTTATATTTTTTTTTTAATAAGTTAAAAATGGTTCAAAGTTCTTATACATCCACAAAATAGCACAATTATTGATGATCATTATGTGAGGATGTATTGGATGAACCTCGCAACAGGAAATAATTAAAGAAAATGATTCAGGTAAAAAATAGCAAATTTATTCACCCCATTAGTAAATAGGTTCAGGCTACAGACAAACAGAATGATTCTCCAATGCAAGCGTTACTTTATACATAAATTATTTCTAAAAAAAACACATTACCAAGAAACAAAGACTAGTGATAATTTAGTGGTTATTCTTGTTAATTAGTATATTTGTCGATGTCATCAACAAATAACAATGCCGCAACGCCAGTGAAAAGTGGCACTGCTCCAAAATAGCAGGTATGCATTCAATTTGTAATTACGTTTCATCTGCTATCGTTATAAATAATAAACAATAACAACAACAACAACAGTTATAATAATAAAAAGTATTTTTATTTATGTTTATTGCTTTGTTTTATTAATAAATCGTAAGCATTATAGCAATGCGCAATTTATTAAATCTCACCTGTGAGACACCTGTCGGATCTCTGTAATCATTCCACACCTGGGCACCGTCATAGTCACGTGATATGGATGTCAGGTATGAGAAACGATAAGATATGCGGTGAAACATCGATTTGACCACGAGTCCGTATATCGGTTGTTCGGATGGAAAAGTTGCGGTGAACATGCGCTGCATTGAAAACTCTGGAGAAAATAAGCTTCGTGAAAGTTAGTTAAGAGAAAAAAGGTTTTTTTAGAAAAAAGAAGCATAGATGATTATTATAATAATTATTTAAAAAAATCACAAATTCTTATCGCTGCTATTATTTCTATTAGAGCTAGACCGAAACCGGTTTCGGCACCGAAACCAGGCTAAATCGGTTTTGGTTAAGTTTAGGTTTCGGTTGATCACTCTCTCTCTCTCTCTCTCTCTCTCTCTCTCTCTCTCTCTCTCTCTCTCTCTCTCTCTCTCTCTCTTTCTCTCTGTGGTCTTAAAAACAACGTAGCTTGGCTGAATTGTAACTAGAGCTAGACTGAAACTCGGTTTTCGGTTTCGGTTTCGGTCTAGCTCTAATTTCTATCATTATTAAACATACAAACTCACTGCTGAAACACCAGTGATCTTGTATTCTTGTTCTATTACGAGTGGATACTGGAAGCGTTCCGTGTCTACCTGGAAATTCCAGCACTCCTCTTTTCGAACATACGTATTGATGCTTATTTTCCAGAACTTTTAATCTATTTTCAAGCTGCTCAATTTTCTTCGTCAGTAATTTAATCGATGAATGTTTGCTGTTTGTGAAGAGTTTCAAATCTCTTTGTCTTCGTATCAAAACGTTGGAAATCATGCTGGTGCTTTCATAACTTCCAGTTGGTTTCGTTACGCCAGTGACAATTCCATTACCGTCAGCTGTAAAATTTGTGAAGGATGATTTTGTTAAATTTAGAAGGATTTTAGTTGTGCCGTTGCCAGGAGAACTATCCGTGTTGATATTGGCTGAAATGCTGTTCGTAGTCGGATAGCCAATATCTATTGTCATGTTGTTTGTGATCTGGTGGCTGATATCTGTTGTCATGTTGTTTGTGATCTGATGGCTGATATCTGTTGTCATGTTGTTTGTGATTAGATGGCTGATATCTGTTGTCATGTTATTTGTGATTAGATGGTTGATATCTGTTGTCATGTTGTTTGTGATCAGATGGCTGATATCTGTTGTCATGTTATTTGTGATCAGATGGCTGATATCTGTTGTCATGTTATTTGTGATCAGATGGCTGATTTCTGTTGTCATGCTGTTTGTGATCTGGTAGCTGGTATTTTTTGTTATGCTGTTTGTGATTAAATATTTGATATCTGTTGTCATGTTGTTTGTGATCTGATAACTGATATCTGTTGTGTTGTTTGTGATCAAATGGTTGATATCTGTTGTCACGTTGTTTGTCATCTGATGACCAATATCGGTTGTGATCGGAGAGCTGTTTGCAGGTTTTAATGTAGTTTCATTTGTCATTTTAATTGTGTTCCCGTATTTGGTTGTAGATGTTTCAAAGTGCTGAAATTCTGAAGAGGATAAGTAATGCGGCTGACTAAATATAGTATCTTCCTTTGCATAAGTCGTTAAAATAGTGCTAATGTTATCTTTTATATCGTAATCACTAGTTAAGGAGTTATTGCTACTTTTTGAAACAGTTGAAATGTTGACCAACTGCTGTTGTGTAGAAATCAATGTTTTCTGAGGCAATTGAGAAGTCGAAATGTTCAGATAATAATGTCCTGTCGATGTTGTTGCATTAAAATTTTCAGTGTTGTTAGCGACGACGGAACTAAGAGTTGAAGTTGTAGCAAAGTTGCCACTGTCGTTTCGAGAGTCAGGAGTGTTGTAAGTTGTTGTCATGTTGATCATCTGGTTAGTAAAATTGGTATTTCTGTCGAGATGAGATTCACTCAGACTGTACGACGATGTAAAAGTTTGGTTGTCTGCTGAAGTGCTAGATTTGCCGGCAGTTGTTGTATTTAAGTTGTTGCTTACGGAATTAGTCACATTTTCTGTAAAACTTTGCAGAGTTAGAGTTGAATTGAGGTTATTTGGAGTGGTTGAATAATTTGCGGTGTTGTTGAAAGCAAAACTCAAGGTCGGTGTCACTACTCTGCTGATTGTAGTTGATGCGGAATTTGTGTTGTTGTTTTCAGGCCACTGGGTGAGTTGTTTGTCGTTGGTTGCAAAAATCGAAGTTGTGTTGCTTAGGCTGTTCGGAGTTGTTGCGGTTGTTGCCGCTGCCCAAGACAAAGTTGCGTTTAAGTTAAGTTGGGTTGTGTCGATCCCGCTTGAGGCCGTGAGAGTTTGGGAAACGCTGGAGTCGTTAGATATTGCAGGATATTTTGCAGTGCTGTTATTGTTATAATAAATTGTCGTTGTAGAAAAGTTGATTGATGATGTTGATGTTGATACACCAGCAAAATATGTAACACTGACGGGGGTTGTTGAAATAGTTTTGTTGTAATTAGAGGATGTTGCTTGAGAAATATTATCATTTCTTTGAGTAACGTTTGAAACATCGATGGGAGTCTGTTTAGTAGAAGACTGCGAAAATTGGTACAGGCTGTTGTTCAACAGGATTGTATAAATCTGATCTACTAAAAGTTTAATTGTCTGATTTAGAACCATGAGGCCATTTTCAAGATTCAATAATTTGGAATGTTGTTCTGAAATGTTGCTCGTTAGAGCCAAACAGTCTTTTGGACAAATTGCATTTGTTGTTAGCGTTGAGTTTGTTGGATTGCCATACGAGAAGTTGTTAGTTAGACGCTCGATGGTTGACAATCGGTTTTGTAGAACGAGAACTGACTTGGCTTGCTCGCCAGTCCACATCTGTAACTCTTCGACGTTTTTAGCCAATTTATCAATGCTGGTGTTGACGTATAAGGTCCAGTTTGATCCTTGTGCCCCGCTTCCGCTGGGACAGACAGAGGTTGAATCAGACCCACCATTCGAATAAGGAAGTACTAAAGTGTAGGCGCATTTCCCATCAATTGTTTCTTCGCAGTCGCAGCTTCTGCGATATGTTTTCTGAGCGAAAATGGTCGCAGCAAACCAAGAAGACAACAGGAAGAAAAATTGAAAACAAGTCATTCTCAAGAAAAAAGGAATTTTGATCAGTCAAATCGACTAAATTACAGCGTCAGACATTTTGCTGGAATAAAAAAAAACAATATTTTAAAATTATTCTAAAATGTTTGAACAAGTTTAGATCAAAAATTTTTTGAACTAAGTTTTAACAAAATATCTCGACAGCTTAGGCTGATGACCATAAGCTACTGATAAACAAACTTGCTGCCGAAGTCAATCATATCAAGAAAGCTGATAATAATTTATGGTTTGGCTGCTAAATGCGCAAATGAGTGTTCTCCACCATCTGGTAAGAGTTTTGTCCCAAAAAATGAAAATGAGCTGATGACGACTAATAGTAAAACTTCACACACAAAAACAATAAATAAATTCATAAATAAATAAGACCTTTAAGTGTTTTTAGTCGTTATGTTGTTAAATGAACTGTTGTTTAATATAAAAAATTTTTATTAAAAATGTTTAAAAATTATTTTTAATTTACGTTTAAAACTTAAAAACTACATTTTGATTTGAATACTTGAATTCAATTTACCAAACTATGGCTACTGTTAATTATTATTGTTATATTATTGCTTTTAGTAATATTACCATGCCAATAATGAAATTGTATTTCATGCAATGCTTTCTATTTTCTAAGCTATGACAAGTTGTTCTTAATATCTATAAACCATCTTTTTTGGGAGAAATTTTAAGACATGCAAATTTACTGAAAAGTTATAAAATCTAACCTTGTCACATCTTCCATAAAAATTATTCTTTATCAGACTTCTTCATATACGTTATATCGCTACGTAGACTCTATGGTTGCTTTATTGATCCAGGTAAACATACGTAAATGTTGCAACTCGCTGGTATAATGGAAAAGCACACAGGTAAGAAGTACCTTGATTAAATTTATAAGATGCGTGCCTGCATGTATAGTAGTCATTAATAAATGAGTGCTTGTAAGAATAGACATGATTTAAAATCATCACATTTAAGAATGTAATAGAAACAATAATTATTCATTTTGTTAAGCTTGATGGTTTAAACTTTTCTTTTAAAGTGAAATTCAAATAATTTAAAACATTAATTTAAGTCTACAGGGAATGCCTAAGCATGGAAGTTTGTCGTTCGGTTTTATTCGGGTACGGAAGTAATCGGAAATATTTTTCTTCCGAACGTTCGGTTTTAATCGGGTTCGGAAATAATTTCATTCTGAACTTTCAAAAACCGTTTCCGAAAGATCGAGAATATTCGGAAATTATACGGAACAGCCGAAAATTACTGAATTACTCTCTTAATTTTTTTAGGCATTTTGACGAGACTTGTACAAATTGATTTGTTTTTGAATTATCTATTCAAATATGTAAATTTTATTAAGATACATCAAGTTTGAATTTTCTATGTAAAATTTGTGAAGAGTTAGCAACAGTTATTGAGTAGCCTAGCGAGTACCTACATTGTAAATAGATACATAACAACTGATTTAATCGCAATAGTTTTTACCATATAACTCCGTTAATAATTCAGGGATTTAGTTGAAAATAGTACAGATCGTTTTGTATTTTAATTTTCTATTCAAAAATGTTAAAAAAATAAAATGCTTCAACTTTGAATTTTCCATATATAATGCAGGCAAAGTTAGCTACCGTTGCTAACTTCAGCGACGTACACAAAACTATACGTATTGACGTGTTTCCATTATCGCAAACAGAAGAAAAAGGAAAGATATGATATCATTATAATATTTCATCGATCTAAAATGACGATCAGTGAAATTAATTGTTTACTTTTTTTACGGAATTCCGAAAAAACCCGACATTTACGAAAAATAATTCCGAACGTTCGGTTTTTTTCGAGGTCGGAAATAATTTTATTCCGAACTTCCGACAACCGATAAAAACCGAAAAAACCGACTTTTCGGTTACGTTCGTTAGGGAACGGAATAAACTTCCATGCTTAGGAATGCCTTACCGCTAACACCAGCTCAATCTCCTGTTCGCCACGATCAAAATACCTGTGATATGATGAAATATTATAACGCCCGATTGGTTATATTAGGATCAATTAAAATTAACTTATCTTTTAAAATTCTGGACTAGTTTTACAAGGTGATCGGCAATCTCATTCCGAATCCACTCTGGAGTCTTAACACTCTTATCTGCCTTGATCAAACTTTTTAAAGTAGGAGAATTGCAGTAGTTGTTTCTATTCACTTGCTTGATCCAGAGTCTCAGCTTTGACTGAAATGAAGATATCTTCTCTCTTGCATGCAGTGTGGTCACATATTTCCTTGAAAAACAGACTCAAGTCATTAAAGTGGCTGATAATATCGACAAGCTCAAAATAATTGACGAGCTTGCTTTTCTTGTTTCAAAGAAATATGACAATCTCCACTCGTAGCTCAAAACGTCGTGTTTTGATGGAAGCTCTTGATACATAATCTTAAAGAGGGGGTGATTGAGAGCTTGAGCTCAGCTGAAATTAACATTCCTGAGGACCCAATTGAATTCTTCCAAGAGACAAGTGATGGATTACTACTCTGAAAAAAGTGTGAACGATAAAACTTTGCACTTGACCAGTTTCATCTGCCTGACAGTGGCAGAAACCATAACCAGAAAAAAAACAATAAATATAAAAGCTTTGACGAATGTAAAAATGCCTTAAATTTCTAATTAATTTTCTGCAAATATTAAAAGTATATAAAACATTTTTTCATATATATATATATATATATATATATATATATATATATATATATATATATATATATATATATATAAATGAATGTTTGTATATATGTCTTTTATGCATTGCTACACCTTTCATCCGATCGTAATGAAATTTTCACACAACCTTGAGAGTCAAGGGGAATCAAATATAGAGAAAAAAAATTTGAAATCCGTCACAAAATGAGCGGAGCGGGTGAGCGTGCGGGAACTATATATATATGTATGTGCGTATGTATGTGTATGTGCATGTATGTATGTATGTATGTATGTATGTATGTATGTATGTATGTATGTATGTATGTATGTATGTATGTATGTATGTATGTATGTATGTATGTATGTATGTATGTATGTATGTATGTATGTATGTATGTATGTATGTATGTATGTATGTATGTATGTATGTATGTATGTATGTATGTATGTATGTATGTATGTATGTATGTATGTATGTATGTATGTATGTATGTATGTATGTATGTATGTATGTATGTATGTATGTATGTATGTATGTATGTATGTATGTATGTATGTATGTATGTATGTATGTATGTATGTATGTATGTATGTATGTATGTATGTATGTATGTATGTATGTATGTATGTATGTATGTATGTATGTATGTATGTATGTATGTAT
>OZ022243.1:7541542-7554042 GCA_963978895.1 Erpobdella octoculata | reverse complement strand
ATATTACGGCTATGATCCCTTACCAGAAGTCACTGAAAGAGATATCACTTTTAGGTTTTTAAAAACCAATTCAAATAGCCATTCTGGTAGAGAACATGGACAAATAACAGATATTTTTTTTTTACGCTTGAATTAATAAAAATTTGAAAGTAATCACATTTTAACAGGTTTTTTACAAGCTCATTGACTCAATAAATATTTTTGTGTTTATTTAACAGCAGTTATTGTTTTGAAAAAATATAATACATGATTTAAATTAAAATAGCCTATAATATTTCAAATTTTACAAACTATTTAAACAAATAAAAGTAAAAGCCAGGCTGTTTATCTTTATTTACAAAACTTTTTCTAATTTTCTTATATTAACTTCAACGCTGGTTTTGCTTACCTGCTTGCTAGCTTGACTGTTTGCAAATTTGTTAATTTTCACTTTCGAAGTTTGCAAACGTTCAATCAAGCAAGCACGCTGGAAAGCAAACAAGCAAAACCGGCGGTGAAGTTAGTATAAGGGATTTAAAAAAGAACAAGTAAATTAAAAACGAATTTTTAAAACCCAATGCTTTTATATGTAACTAGCTGGGTTACCCGGCGTTGCCCGGGGATTTTAAAGGCTTTTTATCGTTTTTTTTCTGGCTCCCGTTTCCTTAACCGCTTGCTTTCCCGTTCCATGTCGCTTTCTCACTCCTGGTCGCATTTCTGCTCACGGTCGCTTTTCCGGCCCCGGTCTCTTTTACTTTTCCGATCCCGGTTGCTTTTACGCTTTACCGCTCCAGCTTGCTCTTCTTTTCGCTCTTCTGTTCCTCCATTAAATTTTAGAACCTTCCCAATGTGGCTTAGATGGGCTGTAGCGGAATGCTGTGCTCAGTCATCAAAATTGATCTGTTCTCTCGTTAACACTTTGTTAATAGGTTTGCTCGTTTAGTTACGTCTGAACTTCCTCAATTTTAATTAGTGTTCTTTAATGTATTGGTTCCACTCTGCAGTGTGATCTTCAGCAAAGGCTTATTATGATTGACTGAAGCTGAAAAAAAAAGAATTTATTAGTTAACGGCTGCAATAATGTTAAAATCCGCTCATATATCTCAACAGGTTATATTTATTTTAAATACTTGTAAGATTATAAATGCTTACAATAGATTTATCACACACTGTTCAACAGCTGCTTTTCGAAAAATCGCTAGACTTAGTTTTTGAGTTGTTCTTAGTTTTTAAGTGTCATGTCTACAGAAAGCATATAACGCTACATGTGGCATGTTAATAAATGTTGACCCGTGGCTTTGAAAAATGTGATATAAAATACAGATTGAAATAAAACATGAAGTAATAATAATATTAAAAACCTTCAAAGCATTAACTTAATGAATTTTCCGAGAGTTTTCTGAGATCATCAGTTTGGAACAATCGAAGAGTACCACTTTTATTTAGCAAATGATGCAATTATAAATTGAACAAAACAGCAGCAGATTGATAGGCTGGCTTGAGAACTTTGTTCATGATTTTGTTGAAACACAAAAATACTGCACTTGCTTTCATTTCTTTCAAATTTCATGCACCTCATATATCAGTGAAACTTTTACAATAAATTGGTGTTGCATGTAAGATTTTCTTTAAAATGTAATTTTCTAATTTCCTCTGAAAAGTAAAAAATAAAATAAGACCGATAAATTAATTCATAATCTTATAGTCATAACTACTCGTGAATAATAATGGTTGTAATGCCATCACATAAAAAAAACTTACCTGCCCAAAAAAATTTCTCATTTACCGATAGGCTGATAGCAAGCTCGTCGCTCAACAATATTAGATAAGGAACAATTGAAGTCAGAAGCCTTGAACGATAAATATGAACAATGAATTTAAATTTATTTTTCCAATCTGCAACTCCTTTTTGTAAGACACAAAATGTTAGAGCATAATGATAATCTTATAATAATTAATAATAATATAACATAATTAAACACGTGCAATGCAACAAACGAAACAAATTGAAAGATACACAGTAAATCATGATTTTAAAAACTAAAAACAAACTACCAAAGCTTTGCCACTTACTTTTGAATGGGAGATATGAACAATGAATTTCTAATTTGATTTAATTTTAATTTGTTAAGTCTGGAACTCTCTTTGTGAAGCACAAAATATCTCTAAATAGAAGAAATTCCACCTGCAATTTATTGATTAGTCCTGAAATCCAAAGTTATCTAGATTTAAAAAATAAGTTGCTAAAATCAAATATAAAGTTTACCGATAGCAGAGCTGTCGTATCGGAGGTTCGGAAGAGAATGAGCCTCAATGAGCTCTATGAAATCAAAACAAAGGTATCCATCCGGCGGCACCATAGATATCTATGGGCGGCACTAAACAACACACATATTTATTTAATTTAATATTTATATTTAAAACCTTTAAAACTTAAGAAAAAAAAAATATATTTTGTATAATTTAACTATAAATTAATTTATTTTTATTTTGTAGAAAAAAAATTTACACCAACATATAACCGCTGACCAAAACGTTTTTTGTCCATAAAACCTCAAAGGCAGAACCAATTTATTTAAAATTTTACAGGAACCACCGCTTGAATAAGATACATAAGTGTGCCAAATTTCAATTAAATCTGTTCGGCCGTTTACATATTATTTCCGAACAAACAAACAAACAAACATTTCATTTTTATATATAAGATTAAAACACAAATTTTGCAATCAATTTTTTTTATAATTATAATTATTTATAATTTTATAATAATTTATAATAATTTATAATTTATAATTTATATTATTTATAATAATTTATAATAATTATAATTATTATAAATTTTTCTTCCCATATAAAAATGAAATTAATTAAAATTAACTAAATTAATTGACTTATTGTAAAACTAATAATTGAATATTGCATTGTCTTCTATTTTGAGCATGTATGCAAAATTTGAAAAAAATCTATCATCAGGAAGTGACTCAAAAATTGATTGCAAGATTTGAAACAGACAGGGAAACAGACAAACAGAGACGACGAGTAGATAAAAGCATTGTAGAAAAAGGAAAAATAATAGAACTGAACTCAATCAACCAAACTAAAATGATGTTACATTTAGGCAATGATAATTACAATAATCGATTAATTAATTAAATAAAACTCATCTATATATATATAAAAATGAATGTTTGTATATATGTATGTATGTATGTATGTATGTATATAGGTATGTTATTTATGCATTGCGATCGTAATCCGACCGTAATGAAATTTTCACACAACCTTGAGAGTCAAGGGGAATCAAATATAGAGAAAAAAAATTTTAAATCCGTCACAAAATAAGCGGAGCGGAGCGGGTGAGCGAGCGGGAACTATATATATATATATGTATGTGAGTATGTATGTGTGTATGTATGTATGTGTATGTGCATGTATGTGTGTCTGTGTGTGTGTTTATGTATGTATGTATGTATGTATGTATGTATGTATGTATGTATGTATGTATGTATGTATGTATGTATGTATGTATGTATGTATGTATGTATGTATGTATGTATGTATGTATGTATGTATGTATGTATGTATGTATGTATGTATGTATGTATGTATGTATGTATGTATGTATGTATGTATGTATGTATGTATGTATGTATGTATGTATGTATGTATGTATGTATGTATGTATGTATGTATGTATGTATGTATGTATGTATGTATGTATGTATGTATGTATGTATGTATGTATGTATGTATGTATGTAGAATCGGATCTAGGGGGGGAGAAACTGAGAGCGAAAAAATGAGCGGGAAAACGACAGGGAACGGATAACGACCGGGAGCGGGAGCGCAAGCGGGAAGGAAACGGGAGCGAAAAAGAAACGCATTAGGTAAACCTCTAAAAACCCCGGGCAACGCCAGGTGCCCCCGCTAGTCATACAAATAAAATATAAAAACTTTTAGGCAGATAATGAAAAAACCGACTAAATAACGTCACAACTGGCCACTTAACCACTCCGGAAAACCATTCATGAACAAACAAAAAAGAATGAAAAAATGTACCGCACATCTAAATTACCAACCAGGAATTGACACTATCAGCGCCATACTTAAACAAATATCACTTGACAAATGAGAAATTTTACTAACAAAGCTAGTCTTTCGAAACACAACTCTCAACGTTTTTTTTCTCGTCGTTAGGTGATATTTGGCGTCGACTGTAAATGACTGAAGAAACCCGTCGGAAAAAAACGCAAATCACCACCCGAAACTACCACCAGAACCGTCCCCAGACCGACACTCACTCTCTGCATCACCAGAACGAGCAGGAAGAGAACGCATGTGCGTGCTTACTTGTTTGCTTGGGCCATATACTTAGGACCCTTTACCACTTTAAAAAACTAACTTCCCATTAATCAATAGAGTTGCAATTTAGTGAGTTTATTTGTCGCTGCAGATTTTACCTTTTATTAGATTTTCAAAATGATTGAACAAACTTTGAGGAAATTCTAAAAGGAAATTAATTAAACCTTTATTTTTTTTTCAAACTACTAATTTTATTTAGTAAAACAATTTTTAAGATTTTAGTTTATTTAAAAAAACGACATTTAATTTTAAAATTTAAATAAACAATTTCTTTATTCCATTTTGATTCGAAAATATCTTATATTTTCAATTTTCACAATCATATTTTAATTTGGTGAGTTTATTTGTTGATGGGGACTTTACATTCTATCAAATTATCAGTGTGATTGGACAATATTTGAATAAATTTTAGTATAAAATAAATTAAAATTTTAGAGAGAAACAAATTTTAAATTTTCAGTTTAAGGCCACATTTATTCTTAAAATTAAAATATTCAATAAAAAATTTGTTTATTTCATTTTGATTCAAAACTTTTTTAAATTTTCAATCTTCACATACTTTACATATAAAGTAATTTAAAAACAGTAGTCAAAATTTTTATATTTTATAGATTTAATATTATCAAATAAAATTTTGCAAAACATTTTTAGTCACAAATTGAGTATTTAAAAGATTGTGGTCAATATTTTCATATTTTATAAATTTACTAGCGGGTGTTAGCCCGTGGGTTTTAGAGGGTTTTCTATAGTTTTTCTTTCGCTACCGTTTTTTCCCCGCTTGCGCTCTCGCTCCAGGTCGTTTTCCGGTTTCCGCTTGCTCTCACGTTCTCGGTCGCTTTCCCGTTCCCGGTCTCTTTCCCGCTCGCCTTCTCTTCCTCCTCTCGCTCTCCCGCTTCTTCTCCTTTTCCCATTGGCTCTTCCGCTCCTGGTTGGTTTTCCGTTCCTGTTTGTTCTCCCGTTCCTATTCCCGTTCATTCTCGAATTCCCGCTTTTGCTTGCTTTTCTGTATTCGTTTCCGCTCGCTTTCCCGCTCACCTTAGAGTGATCTCAACTTTTTTTTACAAAAACCATCTACTGACTCTCAAGGCAGTGTGAAAATTTCATTGCGATTGGATGAATGGTGTAGCAATGCATAAAGGACACACAAACAGACAGACATTCATTTCACATTGCTTATATTAACTTGCAATGTTGTTTATTTTCTTGTAAGTTTCAGTGCAAAAGTTATTTTTGAACAAGTAAATTAAAAACGAATTTTTAAAACCCAATGCTTTTATATGTAACTAAAACACAAATTTTGCAATCAATTTTTTCTTATATTACTCTTTTATTTTATATTAAAGTCGAAATATCTTAATTATATCGAAATATCGAAATTAATTAAAATTAACTAAATTAATTGACTTATTGTAAAACTAATAATTGAATATTGCATTGTCTTCTATTTTGAGCATGTATGCAAAATTTGAAAAAAATCTGTCATCAGGAAGTGACTCAAAAATTGATTGCAAGATTTGAAACAGACAGAGAAACAAACAGACAGACAGAGAAACAAACAGAGACGACGAGTTAATAAAAGCTTTGGTAAAAATTTAAACATACCTCCAAGTCCGAGCTGATTAACAATGCATTCTATCAAATTTTCGTATCGATTGGAAAAAATTTAATCAAATAATTATTTGTAATATTTTCGTTGAACTATTTATTGTCTATGCTAATATGCTCGTTGCTTATGTAACAGAATGTGGCCTACACAATCGATTATATAAAAGTGTGTTTTAAAAAAACTTTGTTTTTGCTTCACTTGTTTTACTTTTTCAGTGCAATTTAAGTTTAAGTTTAAGTTTTTTTAAATTTATTCAACTCTTGTTTAACTATTTTTAAATTTTTTATAATAACTTCACCGTCGGTTTTGATTGCTTGTTTGAATGTTGGCAAACCCTGAAAGCAAAAATTAACTAACTTTCCGTCATCAAATCGAACTGAAATTTGAAATATAGGCCTACTCCGCATGACAATGTATTCTATTAACAAGTAAATTAAAAACGAATTTTTAAAACCCAATGCTTTTATATGTAATTAAAACACAAATTTTGCAATCAATTTTTTCTTATATTACTCTTTTATTTTATATTAAAGTCGAAATATCTTAATTATATCGAAATATCGAAATTAATTAAAATTAACTAAATTAATTGACTTATTGTAAAACTAATAATTGAATATTGCATTGTCTTCTATTTTGAGCATGTATGCAAAATTTGAAAAAAATCTATCATCAGGAAGTGACTCAAAAATTGATTGCAAGATTTGAAACAGACAGAGAAACAAACAGACAGACAGAGAAACAGAGACGACGAATTAATAAAAGCATTGGTAAAAAAAACCGCTACTCGTTCGATTATCAAAGTTAAGCAACGTCGAGCTCGGTTAGTACTTTGATGGGTGACATTAGATATATTAATCAGTTTTTAGATCAAGAAAAACAATTTTAATCACTGAAAAATGAAAAATAATAATAAATCTAAAAACTAATTAGATTTATAAAAAAATTTAAACAAATTAAACACTAAAAAATTAAATATAATAATAAAAAAAAGTTTGAAGATTGAAAACTGGAAAAAACTGAAACCCTTGTTGTTTTCTAAATGAAGGATAAGACCAGGATTGCAGGTCGACTTGCATCACGAACTGTTTTTTCTCTTCATTAAGTAGGTAAAAAAAAGTGTCTAAATGATTGTCGGTAACAAGTAACAAGCTTACTTAACACCGCAAATTTTAGCTTTATAAGCTAATCAAATGAATTTGTAATATTTTAGTAATCTAGTGCTGTAATGTGCCATCTAATAACTACTGGTTGATATTTTCTTAAATACTTGTTTTTAGTTAAGCAACTAGCGGGCTACCCGGCGTTGCCCAGGGTTTTTAGAGATTTTTCTATCGTTTTTTTGCTCCCGTTTCCTTCTCAGCTTGGTCTTCCGTTCCCGGTCGTTTTCCCGCGCTTCCAGTCGTTTTACCGCTCCCAGTCGCTGTCCCGCTCTCTCTCTCTCTCTCTCTCTCTCTCTCTCTCTCTCTCTCTCTTTCTCTCTCTCTCTCTCTCTCTCTCTCTCTCTCTCTCTCTCTCTCTCTCTCTCTCTCTCTCTCTCTATATATATATATATATATATATATATATATATATATATATATATATATATATATATATATATATATATATATATATATATATATATATATATATATATATATATATATATATATATATATATATATATATATATATATCGTAGTCTAATCATTTTTTGGTGATGGTCGGTGGCTCAGTTGGTAAGAGCGCTTGCATTTAGGCGAGGCGGTGTTGCGGTAGACACGTAGGTACGATTCCTAGTAGAGTCGTATACATATATATATATATATATATATACATATATATATATATATATATATATATATAATATATATATATATATATATATATATATATATATATATATATATATATATATATATATATATATATATATATATATATATATATATATATATATATATATAATATATATATATATATATATATATATATATATATATTAAGGTGCCGCTCAAAAATAAAGCTAAAAATATTAATTTTTACACCCTCCAAATGTGTTAGTAAAGTGAAAAAAAGTTATTCTGGCAAAATTTTTATGTTAAAAAATTTTTAATAATGGTAGCTTAGGTGAAATAAAGATTTAAATTAGATGACTTTTGTATACTTTTTTTTATCATGGAGTTAGAAAACACAATCTACTGACTGAGTCTGTCGTTTACTAGCTGACAAAGAAAAATTCAAAACAGCCACTACAATGACGTCGCTGCTGCAACTTTAAGTATACCTGAAAAAAACCTTGATTTTAATCTGAATTTTAACTTTTCGTATTTGCTTTTCTTGACTTTTCTGATTTAAAAACATTAATGTTTATGAATTCAGTTTTTGACATTAATTTAACTGAAAAACGTTCTGCCGAAATTTCCTTTATCATTCAAACCAAAGAATTTGCAACAATTGTTAATTGCAACTGGATTACATTCTTCTGTAAATAGCGTTTTGTAATTTTTTTCGATAACCTGCACTTTTTAATGTAAATTTTCTCTATTTGTTAGTTGTTGTAGCAACTAAAAAACCTTGTTTTGTTCTACAACCAGACAATTTAACAATTAGAAGACAAAATAATTTTTTCATTTAAAACACATTTTTTGCTCATTCCAGCCATCGTCAAACTGCGATGGCTCAATTTACATAGGGCCGTGAATGACAATGTTACTTAAAGGGTTCTTTTACAACTTTGGCAGTTTGCAGATAAGACTAGCGGATGTGATTTTCATCATTTAATTTAGAATGTAGACGCCATTCAATTTACAATGTAGACTATGTATACGCCCTTGTTCTAAACTGCATTTTATAAAATTTAATAAAGGGTATTTACATAGATTTTGCACTAATAAGTTCTACTGTCCGATGTTACAATCAAGTATTTTAAAAGCATACACAACAAAACAACTGGAATACCTTTTAACAAGTTTGAGCAATGCAAATAATGTTTAGTGACTCTGGGTGAATTGCTGAATAAATTTTCTGCATTAATTAGATTGATCTAATTTAGTTATTACGCGCTGAGCTGATGAACCACTTTTTAATTGTTCTCTGAAACCGGAAGTGGGCGATTTCTGCATCCTGCCAATTCTATAAATAAAAAGGGCCAGCGAGAATAATTGTTGTTAAAATTGTAGTTATGGAGATGACTAAATTATTTTATGTAGAACTAGCGGGGTTACCCGGCGTTGCCCGGGGTTTTTAGAGGTTTTTCTAATGTTTGTCTCTCTCGCTCCCGTTTCCTTCTCCACTTTCCCGTTTTCGTCGCGTTCCCGGTCGCTTTTCCGCTCTCGGTCGTTTTCCAGCTCCCGATCGCTTTCCCGCTCAGAAGTTTTGTTATCGATTTTCTCTCTTGCTCGCGTTTCCTTCCAAGCTTGCTCTCCCGATTCCAGTCGCTTTCCGCGTTCCCGGTCGCTTTCCGCGTTCCCGGTCGCTTTCCCGTTCCCGGTCGCTTTCCCGTTCCCGGTCGCTTTTCCGTTCCCGGTCGCTTTTCCGTTCCCGGTCGCTTTCCCGTTCCCGGTCGCTTTCCCGTTCCCGCTCACGCTTGCTCTCCCGTTCCCTGTCATGCTTGCTCTCCCATTCCCGGTCATGCTTGCTCTCCCATTCCCGGTCACGGTTGCTCTCCCGTTCCCGTTCACGCTCATTTTCTCTTTTCCTTTCTTTCATAACTTCTGTTAGCCTATAAAACGTAAAATAGATTTGCTAAGACTATATATATATATATGAATGTTTGTGGGTTAGTTTGTTTATTATAGAAACGGGAAAGCGACCCGGAACGGACAGCGAGCGGGAACGGAAAAGCAAGCGTGAGCGGGAATGGGAGAGCAAACGTGAGCGGGAACGGGACAGCGACCGGGAACGGGAAAACGACCGGGAGCGGGAAAGCGACCGGCAGCGGTAAAGCGACCGGCAGCGGGAAAACGACCGAAAACGGGAAAGCGAACAGGAGTGGGAAAGCAGGTGGGAAAGGAAACGGGAGAGAAAGAGACAAACATTAGAAAAACCTCTAAAAAACCCGGGCAACGCCGGGTATCTCCGCTAGTACATACATAAACACACACACACAGACACACATACATGCACATACACATACATACATACACACATACATACGCACATACATATATATATAGTTCCCGCTCGCTCACCCGCTCCGCTCCGCTCATTTTGTGACGGATTTCAAATTTTGTCTCTATATTTGATTCCCCTTGACTCCCAAGGTTGTGTGAAAATTTCATTACGATCGGATGAATGGTGTAGCAATGCATGAATACAATACCTATATACATACATACATACATACATACAAACATTCATTTTTATATATATAGATAATTGCAAGTGAAAGTAAAAAAAATAAATCAACAAAGAATATCTAGAACTCCATGGATAATATTAACGTTTATCACCTAATTTGGTATCTAATCAGTAACATTCATAAATGTACCTATAAATTGGCGTTAAAAAACACTTGCTCAAAATGAAAACATTCTTGTTTATAGACTACAATTTACTTTGGATTTTCAATTTACTACAAGCTTCTTGGAAAACAAGTTCAACAAAATTTTATTTAGAAGATTTATCTATAATATTACTATATAAATTTTAGTTTCATAGTAATTAAAGACGGACATTATTATAAACTTGTTAGTTTTCTTAAAACGAAACAGGACCAATATAAGTTTGTTTACAGAGTGAAAAATAATCATATAGAATTGAACAAGACTTAAGTATAATAATTACATGGTGAACCCAAAAGATTAAAATCACAAAGATATTAGCAAAGCTACAATTAACACCACTTAAACATGTGTGTTAAGTTTTGCAACTAGGGGCTATTAATTCACACAACATGGGAGGGCGGGCCATGGCCGTTGATCAGACGGCCGTCCCTGACAAAATTTGTTCAAATTTGACATCTCTTTTTTAAAAACCTTTTTTTTAGGGTACAATCTCCGTTACCCTGTATGTATATGTGTGCGCCTGTCTCTGTATGCAAATCTTGCAAGTAAATTTTAACCAGCTTTTTGACTAGCTAGGGAGCTGAAACTTTCAGCATAGCTTTATATTGGATGACAATACATGATTCAATTAAAAACCCTAATTTGAACATCTTTCGTATTTCTAAATCGAATGTATATGAAATCAAAGTTTGTGTTGAAAAACTTGTTTTTCCTTTACTTGTTTATTTCTTTGCGTCCATATCCAAAAAGATGGTGTTTTTGCCCTCTCAGCTATTTTCCTGATGGCTTGAGTTTTTTCTGTCCGACATTCCAAGAGCCACAATCAATTTGACAAGCGAACGTCCGGCCAGGCCCCTGTAAGTAGTTTAGCTTAACATGGCGGTCAGCACCTCTAAAAATAATTTTTTTAAATGTTTAATGGTTGGTGTGTTTATAAATATACACAGACAATTGTAGGTAAAATTTCGATGCTTAGAAGTCCAATGCGTATTCAACCGTTTTTTTTCTTCAAGTTTCTAAACGTTCAGAAAGCGGAAACGAGAGAGAGAGCGCGAGAACGGGAAAGCCACCGGGAACTGGAGAGCAAGCTGGAACGGGAGAGCATGCGGGAACGGGAGTGCAAGCGGGAACGGAAAGCAAGCGGGAACGAAGAGCAAATTGAACGGGAAAACAAGCGGAAACTTGAGAGAGCAAACGGGAACGGGAGAGCAAGAGAGAAGAACGATAGAAAAACTTTCAAAAACCCCGGGCATTGTACACTCGATTGCTCTTCGAGATTGATTTTTTTTAAATTGTCATAATTTTGTACATTAAACTTTTAATAAAAAAACCAAAATAATTTAAAAGGCAAAACAACGTTTGCTGGGTCAGCTAGTATATATATATATATATATATATATATATATATATATATATATATATATATATATATATATATATATATATATATATATATATATATAAATATATATTATAGTAGACCACGGCACTCACTGATTCTGTAATAATAAAGTACGTCACTTCAAATGGAATTTTCGGAACAGCAGTTGCATTTGTCTATTCTATTGAGTTTCAGAAAAGAGGGCTGCATGCGCATATCTTAGTAACATTGAGAGCCGAAAATAAATTCACAACACCCGAACGAATCGATCAATTAATTTCTGTAGAAATTCCTAGAGTTAATAGTCCTATATATATATATATATATATATATATATATATATATATATATATATATATATATATATATATATATATATATATATAAGTTTAAGTTTAAGTTTATTTGGATTTCAAGCGCCCTTTTGTGTAACACCTCACAAAAATCAGCATGTCTGGAAAAATGAAATAATTTCTCTCTGATCATCAATTTGGATAGTATTTCACAAACAGAAATGTTTTTAGCTCGGCCTTGAATAAACTCAATGTAGTGGCTTCTCGGATGCTGGCAGGCAACATGTTCCATGTTGCCGGTCCTGCTATACTGAAGGCTCGACTGCCGTAAGTTTTTGTTCGAGTTATGGGAACAACTAGATCACCACGACTAGCAGATCTGTGACGAGA
>OZ022243.1:7529042-7536542 GCA_963978895.1 Erpobdella octoculata | reverse complement strand
CCAAGCCTGGAGAAAGGAGGAGGGAAAAGTTATGATCCACAACAGGAAGTACTTAGCTGCTTCCTACATACAGACATTTCAGTCTTAAAACACATGGTGTAAAGGACTATAAACTATTATAAAAAAAAAAAAAAAATTGACTTGTTTTATATTTCCTTCTTATTTTTAGACATTAGCGGACTACATAAAAAAAACTTGGATCAAAGGAAAATATAAAATATCAGAATGGAGCGTCTACCAGAGAGACTGTAAGACCAACAACGACATTGAGGCGTGGCATAGTGCCCTCAACAACCTAGTAGAGCGCAAGTCGTTCTACGAAGTTGTTGATATTTTATTTACAAAAGCATCGGCAATCCCAGTCGAAGAAGCCTGTGCTGCAACAGGGCAACCGCTGAAGCAACACAAACCCTCAACACTGGAAAAAGATGAAAGGGTGTGGGAGCTCTGGATAGCTTTTGAAGAAAAGCAGATTGATATCCGGGCTCTCCACACCGAAGTTGTTGATTTACTAATTAAAAAGAATTAAATTTATTTCTGTCTACGTGTTTTTTGTTATAAATTGTTCTCAACGCGTATTAAAAAGTCCATGGTCTCGGTGTACTATGAGCTTATGAATATTGACTGCGCTGGTAGTCGTGCTGGTGAAGTGATGAGGACTTTTTTTTAGTAATAATAATAAACAAGTGAACCGTAAAAAACCTCGTTAAGTCTATAACTTTAATAACTACATAAATGAAAAGAGCGCCAGAGCTTTGTGGCCGGTTGTCAAACGATTTTCTTAGAGTCGCTAGGTGGCAGGAAAACTACTTATATTGCACAACATTTGATTTAAATAATTTTAATTGATTTAAGGCCTAATTAATGTCAGAAATATTTAATTCATGTATTGTCATCCAGAATAAGTGGGTGAATTTTTGTTGCTAACAAGACACCTTCGAGTCATATCAAGTTGGAGTTCAAATAGAAAGAAGCTAATAACCAATCAGCAGTGGAGTTCACCGACTGGTTGGCGTTGACACCGACTGGTTGGCGTTGAGACCGACTGGTTGGCGTTGACACCGACTGGTTGGCCTTGACACCGACTGGTTGGCCTTGACACCGACTGGTTGGCCTTGACACCGACTGGCTGGCCTTGACACCGACTGGTTGGCGTTGACACCGACATTTCAAAAAGTGTCGGTGTGATCGCAAAAGTCGGTGTTAGTGATAGGAGCCACATACATACATACATACATACATACATACATACATACATACATACATACATACATACATACATACATACATACATACATACATACATACATACATACATACATACATACATACATACATACATACATACATACATACATACATACATACATACATACATCTATATATATAAAAGAACATGTCCTGACTGACTGACTGACTGACTGACTGACTGACTGACTGACTGTCTGACAGATGACTGACTGATAATCAACGCCGAGCTCAAACGCCTCATCCTAGGAACGTGAAATTTGGAACTTATATTACTTTTATAGCGTAAACATCCGCTAAGAAAGGATTTTTGAAAATTTTGCTCCTGAGGGGAAAAAACTGGAAAACAAACTTTTTTCTAAAACAATGTATATCTCGAAAACCAAAAATGAGGAGATTTTGAAATTTGGTATATAGATTCTTTTTGAAAAATAAAAAGATACGTGTTTCACCATTTTTTGAAAATTCGGTTTCCCGGATCTCAAATGTGGGTTGAAAAATTGGGTTATTTGGTTTTTAAAGTAGCTGCTACTCAAAAACGGTGAATGCTACAGGAGTGAAAATTAGTATTTAGTTTCTACTCCAAAAATAATGAAATACGTGTTTTAGCATTTTTTGAAAATTTGGTTTCCAGGACTTCAAATGTGGGGTGTAAAATAGGGTTATTTGTTTTTTAAAGTAACTGCTACTCAAAAACAGTAAATACCACAGATGTAAAAATTTTTATTTAGTTTTTATTCTAAAAATAAAGATATACGTGTTTTACCATTTTTTTAAAATTTGGTTTTCAGGACCTCAAATGTGGGGTGGAAAATAAGGTTATTTGGTTTTTAATGTAACTGCTACTCGAAAACAGTAGATGCTACAGGAGTAAAAATTAGTATTTGGTTTCTACTCCAGAAATAATGATATACGTGTTTTACCATTTTTTGAAAATTTGGTTTCCAGTTCCAGGACCTCAAATGTGAGGTGGAAAAAAGGTTATTTGATTTTAAAATAACTGCTACTCAAAAACTGTGCTACAGATGTGAAAAATAGTATTTTGAGGTTTTGTGCCGGTTAAAAGTAAATGAGTTCAGTTTATCACCGGACGGACGGGCCAAGCCGTTATTTTAGGGTCTTCATACGGCCCTGCCCGAACCTTAAATCAAGGTGGGACGGGCCGAGATGTTTAACCAAGTATATAGACATTTTAGTGATTTTAGGGTGTTCAGGCTAAACGTGAAGTCAAGGTGGGACGGGCCGAAGTTTTTCATCAAGTATATAGAGCTTCTAGGCCTGTAAAAACGGGCCGGGCCCATATTAGACGGGCCGTGCCGGGCCAGGAATTTCGGTTTTTGAAACGGGTTGGGCCAAGTTGTCGACGGGCCGAGCCGAGACCTAAAAAATTGATCCGTGCAATACTCTACTATGTATGCATGGTTCAAATTCTCAAATTTCATGCGAGCGAAGCCGCTACGGGCACTGCTAGTTTATATATATAAAAGAACATGTCCTGACTGACTGACTGACTGACTGACTGACTGACTGACTGACTGACTGACTGACTGACTGATAATCAACGCCGAGCTCAAACGCCTCATCCTAGGAACGTGAAATTTAGAACTTATATTACTTTTATTGCGAAACCATCCACTAAGAAAGGATTTTTGAAAATTTTGCTCCTGAGGGGAAGAAACTGGAAAACGAACTTTTTTCTAAAACAATGTATATCTCGAAAACCAAAAATGAGGAGATTTTGAAATTTGGTATATGGATTCTTCTTGAAAAATAAAAAGATACGTGTTTCAGAATTTTTTGAAAATTCGGTTTCCCGGACCTCAAATGTGGGTTGGAAAATTGGGTTATTTGGTTTTTAAAGTAGCTGCTACTCAAAAACTATGAATGCTACAGGAGTAAAAATTAGTATTTAGTTTCTACTCCAAAAATAATGAAATACGTGTTTTAGCATTTTTTTAAAATTGGTTTCCACGACTTCAAATGTGGGGTGGAAAATAGGGTTATTTGTTTTTTAAAGTAACTGCTACTCAAAAACTGTAAATACCACAGATGTAAAAATAAGTATTTAGTATCTATTCTAAAAATAAAGATATACGTGTTTTACCATTTTTTTAAAATTTGGTTTCCAGGACCTCAAATGTGGGGTGGAAAAGAAGGTTATTTGGTTTTTAATGTAACTGCTACTCGAAAACTGTAAATGCTAAAAAAGTAAAACTGGTATTTAGTTTCTACTCTAAAAATAATGATATATGTGTTTCACCATTTTTTTAAAATTTGGTTTCCAGGACCTCAAATGTGAAGTGAAAAAAGGGTTATTTGATTTTAAAATAACTGCTACTCAAAAACTGTAAGTGCTACAGATGTGAAAATTAGTATTTTGAGGTTTTGTGCCGGTTAAGAGTAGATGAGTTCAGTTTATCACCGGACGGACGGGCCAAGCCGTTATTTTAGGGTCTTTATACGGCCCTGTCCAAACCTTAAATCAAGGTGGGATGGGTCGAGATTTTTAACCAAGTATATAGACATTTTAGTGATTTTAGGGTGTTAGACGGGCCGGACTAAACCTGAAGTCAAGGTGGGACGGGCCGAAGTTTTTCATCAAGTATATAGAACTTCTAAGCCTGTAAAAACGGTCCGGGCCCATATTAGACGGGCCGTGCCGGGCCAGGAATTTCAGTTTTCGAAACAGGCTGGGCCAAGTTGTCGACGGGCCGAGCCGAGACCTAAAAATTGATCCGTGCAGTACTCAACTATGTATGCACGGTTCAAATTTTCTAATTTGATGCGAGCGAAGCCGCTACGGGCACTGCTAGTCTATATATATAAAAGAACATGTCCTGACTGACTGACTGACTGACTGACTGACTGACTGACAGATGACTGACTGATAATCAACGCCGAGCTCAAACGCCTCATCCTAGGAACGTGAAATTTGGAACTTATATTACTTTTATAGCGTAAACATCCGCTAAGAAAGGATTTTTGAAAATTTTGCTCCTGAGGGGAAAAAACTGGAAAACAAACTTTTTTCTAAAAATGTTTTTTGAAATTTGGTATATAGATTCTTTTTGAAAAATAAAAAGATACGTGTTTCACCATTTTTTGAAAATTCGGTTTCCCGGACCTCAAATGTGGGTTGGAAAATTGGGTTATTTGGTTTTTAAAGTAACTTCTACTCAAAAACTGTTAATGCTACAGGAGTAAAAATTAGTATTTAGTTTCTACTCCAACAATAATGAAATACGTGTTTAGCATTTTTTGAAAATTTGGTTTCCAGGACTTCAAATGTGGGGTGGAAAATAGGGCTAATTGTCTTTTATAGTAACTGCTACTCAAAAACAGTAAATACCACAGATGTAAAAATTAGTATTTAGTTTCTTTTCTAAAAATAAAGATATACGTGTTTCACCATTTTTTACAAATTTGGTTTCCCGGACCTCAAATGTGGGTTGGAAAATTGGGTTATTTGGTTTTAAAGTAGCTTCTACTCAAAAACTGTTAATGCTACAAAAGTAAAAATTAGTATTTAGTTTCTACTCTAAAAATAAGGATATATGTGTTTCACCATTTTTTGAAATTTTGGTTTTCAGGACCTCAAATGTGGGGTGGAAAAAAGGTTTCTTTGGTTTTTAAAGTAACTGCTACTCAAAAACTGTGAATGCTACAGATGTCAAAATTAGTATTTAGTATTTACTCGAATAATTATGATATAAGTGTTTCAACATTTTTTTTAAAATTTGGTTTCCAGGACATCAAATGTGGAGTGGAAAAAGGGTTATTTGATTTCAAAATAACTGCTACTCAAAAACTGTAAGTGCTACAAATGTAAAAATTAGTATTTTGAAGTTTTGTGCCGGTTAAAAGTAGCTAAGTTCAGTTTATCACCGGCCGGGCCAAGCCGTTATTTTAGAGTCTTCACACGGGCCAGGCCAAACCTTAAATCAAAGTGGAACGGGCCGAGGTTTTTCACCAAGTATATAGATATTTTAGTGATTTTAGGGTCTTCAGTTGGGCCGGGCCAAACCTGAAGTCAAGGTGGGACGGGCCGAAGATTTTCATCAAGTATATAGAACTTCTAAGCCTGTAAGAATGGGCCGGGCCTAATTCAGACGGGCTGTGCCGGGCCAGGAGTTTGGGTTTTTAAAACGGGCTGGGCAAAGTTGTCGACGGGCCGAGCCGAGACCTAAAAAATTGATCTCTACTATGGATGCACGGTTCAAACTCTCTAATTTCATGCGAGCGAAGCCGCTACGGGCACTGCTAGTACATACATACATACATACATACATACATACATACACACACATACATACTTTGAATGAGCATTTAGTGCCGAAATATTGTAAAAATCACTTACATACATACATACATACATACATACATACATACATACATACATACATACATACATACATACATACATACATACATAAACACAGACACACATACATGCACATACACATACATACATACACACATACATACGCACATACATATATATATATAGTTTCCACTCCGCTCCGCTCATTGTGTGACGGATTTCAAATTTTTTCTCTATATTTGATTCCCCTTGACTCTCAAGGTTGTGTGAAAATTTCATTACGATCGGATGAATGGTGTAGCAATGCATAAAGGACATATATACAAACATTCATTTATATATATATATATATATACATACAAACATTCATTTATATATATATATATATATATATATATATATATATATATATATATATATATACATACAAACATTCATTTATATATATAGATATATATATATATATATATATATATATACAAACATTCATTTATATATATATATATATATATATATATATATATATATATATATATATATATATATATATATATATATATATATATATATATATATATATATATATATATATATATATATATTAGAGATAGCCCGTCAAAATGTATAATACCTTTCCTGGTTGTAAATTAAATCCTTTATATTAAAATCTTGAGTTTAAACAAAAATGACTTATTATATCTGAGCTTTCGAACTAACTTGCGTTCTTTTTCAAAGATTGTAAAATCTGATCTTAATTAATAGGAAAAACAAAACTAATATATATATATATATATATATATATATATATATATATATATATATATATATATATATATATATATATATATATATATATATATATATATATTGTTACGATATCACCAAATCGTATACCGGGCTCAATAGAATGGTTTTGCAGTTTTATTGGAAAATAATAAATGAAGCTTTGTTAGGGCTAGTTATACCTTCTGGTCTATTAATAATGTCCATTAATGTCTCTAATAAAATATTCTGAATCCGGTAAGGTTTATCAAAAGGAAGTTGATCATCAAAGCAGTGATTTTACATTATTACCCCCTTCTTAATTCTGTTCGTCCCGAACAGCATAGTCGCTTTTGAGAAATGCGACTCGGCCATGAACACCAAAATACCTTGATCTTTACTCGTGGCTTTGACCGCAATTCGCAAACAACATGGTCAAGTCTCTTGACCGTTTGATGCAGTTTATTCCAGTCCTTCTTTGGCTCATCAACAGAGTCTTTCTTTGGCTCATCGTCGCTATATCTGCACGGTTCATCACAGCCTTTTTTGCATGCCTCGTCCTGAACATCTTTGCACGGTTTATCGGAACTGTCTGCTTTTTCTTCTTCCTCTACATCTCTTAGATCTTTCTCAAGAAACTCTTTAAAAGGTTTTTCGAAAACACTTTCCTTAAATCCATTAAATCCCTTCATCAGACTGTTATTTGATTTTAAAATGACTCTTAGTCTATCTGATCTAGAATCCTCTGTGGAATCATCTGATTTAGAACCCTCGGTACCGTTCTCTGTTCTTGTCTCATCTTTTCCAGAGTTTTTGCTTGCTGCATTGCTATTGTTGTTTTGGAGAAGTTCATCGTCGTCATGTTTGTTTTCTTCCAAGCTACAATCGAACGTTTTCTTTTCACATTCCAACTCGGCTCTTTCGTCGGTGTCAACTTTCGTATCGTCCAGCGGATCTTTCTTCAAATTATCGCCATCGTCTCTCAAATCAGTATCTTCTTTTTTTGTCAAGTTATCTTTGATGTATTTCTCCATTGGAGTTTCGTCCGTTTCTAAATCCTCGGTTGCTTCATCCGAGTCAGATTCGTCACTAAAATCTGACCCTGAATACTCGGTGCCGTCGTCTGTTATGGAGTCTTCCGATTCAGAACCGTCGCTGTATCGGTGAAA
>OZ022243.1:7394042-7521542 GCA_963978895.1 Erpobdella octoculata | reverse complement strand
AAATTCTTCAATATATGTCTCGTCGTTTCAAATGGATGAAAAGGGCTTTAAAACTTGCTAAGAAAGATGACTAATGTTAAGTGGTCAATTGTGTTTAATAGAGCCTGTTTAAAAGAAAATATATATGTATATATATATATATATATATATATATATATATATATATATATATATATATATATATATATATATATATATATATATATATATATATATATATATATATATATATATATATATATATATATAAATCTCGTGTCACAGTGTTTGAAATTGAACTCCTCCAAAACGGCTCTACCGATTTTTAAGAAATTATATATATATACATATATAAATATATATATATATATATATGGAGGAAGGTTTTTGTGAAAAAAATTAAAATCGGTCAGAAAATGAGTGGAGCGGGAGAGCAAGTGGGAACAATATATATATATATATATATATATATATATATATATATATATATATATATATATATATATATATATATATATATATATATATATATATATATATATATATAAATCTACATAAGCGGGAACGGGAACGGAAAAGCATCTAAAAGCGAAAGAACGAGTGCGAAAGCGACCATGAACGGGAAAGCACCGGGAACGGTGAAGAAAACGGAAACGAGAGAGACAATCATTCTAAAAACCCCGGGCTACCAAGCGCCATGATCGAAAGAGCTAGCGGGAAAAAGAAAGTGACCGGAACGGGAAAGCGATCAGAAACGGGAAGGCGACCAGGAGCGGGAAAGCGACTGGGAACGGGCAAGCTACCGGAAGCTTATATATATATATATATATATATATATATATATATATATATATATATATATATATATATATATATATATATATATATATATATATATATATATACGCTTACCTAAATGTGTATAAATACACACACACATATATATATATATACATATATACATTATATTGTTATATCTATGGTACTGGTTTCGCTTTTCCCATCTATTTATACCCCGACAAGTATTATTATTAACATTTATTATATTAGAAGGTATAAGTAGCATTAACCAAGCTTCCTTTATTATCATTCAATAAACTACAAAACCATTCTTCTGGACCTGTAGTACGATTTGACGATATTATAACACTGGTGATCAGAAGTGAGATTACAAGAATGGTTTTGAAAGCATTGGATCAACTCTCGATACTCAAGTTGAGGCGGGAACTTAGAAAATGAGAGCTCAGTGATAAAGGAAGAAAGTCTGAGCTCGTGGACCGCCTCCGGACGACATTGGAGGACAATTGGTTTGACCCAGAAGAGTATGAGTTCAAAACAGAAAATGAATTGATGAAGGCTCTGAACAAAATGGCGGAAGAATACAGAGCAGCACAGGAGTAAACAGAGCAGCACAGGAGGAAAACAGAGCAGCACAGCAGGAAATAAAGAAATTTCTTGAACTCCTCAATGGTGACACAAACAAAATGCGGAAACAAAAAAAAGGTCATGATGATGAACCATGCAAAGTTGTTCAAGATGAACCATGCAAAGATGGTCATGATGAACCATGCAAAGATGGTCATGATGATGAGCTTTGCAAAGATGTTCAAGATGAACCACGCAAAGATGTTCAAGATGAACCATGCAAAGATAGTCATGATGATGAGCCTGTCAAAGACGGTCGTGATGATGAGCCTGTCAAAGACGGTCATGATAATGAACCTTGCAAAGATGTTCAAGATGAACCATGCAAATATGGTGATGACGAGCCTGGCAAACATGGTGACAATGATACAGTCGGTTTCGACGTCGACAACAAAACTAAAGAAGATGAGAAGAATGTTGAAAACTTAATGCAAAACGATGAGGATGAAAATTATGATGATTATAATAATGGCAATAACAGCGATGGCTTTTACCCATACAGCGACGGTTCTGAAACGGAAGCCTCCATAACAGACGACGGCACCGAATATTTAGGGTAACTCCGCCTTGCTTTTGCAAGCCAGTCCCAAGCAGTGATATTTCAGTTACAACTTTTCAGTTACAGTTACAGTTAAAGTTACAACATTTTTCAGTTTCAGTTAAAGTTATTTTTCCACAAACATTTTTCAGTTACTATTACACTTATTTATTTTTAAGTTAAAGTTACAGTTAACTGTAGATTTTATACACAGCCAAAAAAAAATCTAGATTTTTTTATTTATTTACAAAATGGTAAAACTTCGAGTTCATTTTCAAAAAAACACGAGTTTCTAGATTTTTGGAGAGCCTGTTTCTTTTTCCTGCAGTCATATCACTGCAAACCGAGAAGATGCGCTCCACATATGCTTCTGAAGCAGGTGCAGAGATAAGGTCTTTAGCGAAGGCCGCTATTAGAGGATACACTGCCTCTGAGGCTGTCCAGAAACTTAATCCAGTTTCATTAGCAGCTAATCTTTTTGAAGCACCAAGATAGGCATTAAGTTCTTCTTCAACAGAACTTCCGTGCCTAGATTGCTTGCTCGGAGAACTGGAAGCTTGCATTTCTTGGGCAAGCCTCTTAAATCTTTTTAACGGAGGTTGGTACAATTCATCAGAAGATGAAGATGCAACACTTGCTGGCATAAATGTAGAATTTAACACCTGTTAAATAAATGAATAAACTATAAGACAAATCCCAAGGCCATCTAGAATTTTTACTTTAATCTACATTTTAATCATAAACCATACTTTACCTTTTCTTTGATATATGTTTTTGCAGCATCAACAAGCTTCAACATATCATCACGCATAAGGCATGCTGAAACACTTGGATCCAGTAAGCAAGCAGCTGCAGGTAAGGCATCAAATTCTGGCGATGAAGCGTCTAAAAATTTAGCAAACCTTTTTCGCAGAGACTGAAGCAACATCTGAGCCTGCAATTTTGGTAATGTTGTATCTTGGAGGTGAAGAGTTAACTCAGCTACAGCAGGAATGAGTGATGACAGAGAAAGTGTGTCAGTTTGCAGATTATCTGTCATCTCTGCAAAAGGCTGTAAGAGTTTATGTAAATCTGCAACAGATTCCCATTCTGTGTTAGTTAGAGAATCGTGTCTCAATTCTTTTAAGATTTGCTCTAAGGGAGCCCGAATCGTCAACAATCTATCAACAACAAACAGTATTGAGTTCCACCTTGTTATACAATTCTTTACAACAACTTTTCCACACAAATTTATTAATTTTTCTTGTGCCACTGATGAGATTTTGATAAATTTCACCAATCCTTTTACTTTACATAACAAGGTTCGATAAGTGTTATTCTTTTCAAGTTCCTTGACAACCAGTTGTAAAGTGTGTGCAACACACGGTAGTCTATGCAGTTGAACAATTTCTTCTAGGGATGAGTCTTCCATAACACTGTCTTCTGTCACTGAATCAAGTGCTTCATCATCTGAATAATCACTATCTGGCTCATTGAAATTTTCCTTTTCTATGTTAGCTACTTTTACAGCTTTGATCATGTTTGATCCATTATCTGTAACAACAAACAAGACTTTTGACCTGCTGATGTTCCAAGCTGTTAGAGTAGTAAGAAGTTTATCAGCCAACATATCCCCTGTATGTGGATGAGCAATCTGATGTAAATTCAAAACAACATGCACTGGTTGATTTTGGGATGGACTGTAAAATGAAGCTGACACAGCCAGATATGATGCTGTCAGGCTTTTTTTAGACCAGCAGTCCATGCTTATGACAATATATCGGGCAAGATTAAGATCTTCCTGGATACTAAAACTCATGCCACGGTGTGCTGCATTTAGGAGTTTTATCATTCCAGATGAACCTGCACAAGAATTTTTATCTAATTTATAAAAATTAATTTAAATTAAAAAATACATTTAAACACACACTTGGCAATGAATATTTCGGATCAGTAACTGTATGGTATTCTTGAACATCCGTGTTATTTAAAAATGTAGTTGGCAGACCAGTGCTTATAAATATTTTTGTCCAAAGTTCATCTCGCAGTTTGGTCTGGGGTGCATCTTTATCCCATTTTTGCTTTTTTTTGTTCTCTCCTTGGATAAAACTTGGCAAGCTTGGTTGCGAACTGGGCGGCACTAAGAACTGTAAAAAGGTATTGATAAAAAAGTCATTCTATACATTTGTCAGATTATTTATTTGAATCTTCGACTTAACGGATTTTGAATCGGAAATCTGATTTCACGGAATAGTGCAAAATTCTGATTAATCGAAGTCAGAAATATTTAGATAACCGATTTTGATATCCAATATTAAGTATTACTATGTATATACTAGCTATATATATATATATATATATATATATAAATCTCGTGTCGTAGTGTTTGTGATTGAACTCCTCACTGAAAAAAAAACTAAATAACCTACCCCCTATCCTCAGACCTACCAAATGTACACAAATTTCATAAAAATCGGTTCAGCCGTTTCGGAGGAGTTTAATTAAAAAAATATTTAAAACATTTACCTGCAGTGTAGGTTGAATGAGTTGAGCGGGATGGGCATTGTCCTTTTCTTTTAATATCAGAGAATTTGCTATTTCGTTGTGCTTGCTTTTTAAGTGATTCATCAAGTTCGTTGCATTTTTTCCTTTTAAAAAGCTACCGCAGTTTTCGATCTTGCACTTTGACTTGTCAACTGATAGCTCATAATCGAAATATTTCCATACACTACTTTCTTGTTTTCTGCCACTATTGTTCTTGAACATTTTCTACAGAACGATCGCAACAGCACTATCAACTATCAAAAATAACAAAAGGCCGCGAATAACTAAACAGCACCATATATACTATTTGTTAGGTAACACCAAAGAACTCGATTTTTATCTTTAGATAAAAAAATAAATCTAATAATTAATTTATTTAGAAAAAAATTACCTTAAAAATATTTTTCAGTTAATAATTATTTTTGTATTATTTAACTGAATTTATTATTCAGTTACTATTACAGTTAGAGTTATTTGCCGTATTTCAGTTACTATTACTATTACACTTAACTGACCGTTATTTTTCTATTATTTTCCGATTTCAGTTAGTGTTACAGTTAACTTGAATATCACTGGTCCCAAGCCTGGAGAAAGGAGGAGGGGAAAATTAAAAAGATCAAATTATGATCCACGACAGGAAGTACTTAGGTGCTTCCAACATACAGCCATTTTAGTCTTAAAACACCTGGTGTAAAGGACTATAAACTATTACAAAAAAAAATATTCAGGATCAGATTTTAATGACGAATCTGACTCGGATAAAGCAACCGAGGATTTAAAAACGGATAAAACTTCAATGGAGAAATACGTCGAAGCTAATTTGACAAAGAAAGAAAACACTGATTTCAGAGACTATGGCGATGATTTGAAGAAAGATCCGCTGGACGATACAAAAATTGACACCGATGAAAGGGATTTATCGGATTTAAGGAACGTGTTTTCGAAAAACCTTTTGAAGAGTTTCTTGAAAAAGATCTAAAAGATGTGAAGGAAGAAGAAAAAGCAGACAGTTCCGATAAATCATGCAAATATGTTCAGGACAAGGCATGCAAAAAAACTGTGATGAACCGTGCAGAAAAGGCGACGATGAGCCAAAGAAAGACTCTGTTGATGAGCCAAAGAAGGACTGGAAGAAACTGCATCAAACGGTCAAGAGACTTGACCATGTTGTTTGCGAATTGCGGTCAAGACCACGAGTAAAGATCAAGGTATTTTCTGTTTGTGGCCGAGTCGCATTTCCCAAAAGCGACTATGCTGTTCGAGACGACCAGGATTAAGAAGGCGGTAGTGTTATATCTATGGTACTGGTTTCGCTTTTCCCATCTATTGATACCCCGACAAGTATTATTATTAACATGTATTATATTAACCAAGCTTCATTTATTATCATTCAATGAACTACAAAACTATTCTTCTGGACCTGTAATACGATTTGATGATATTATAACAATATATACACACACACACACATATATATATATATGTATATATATATACATACATTTATATATATATATATATATGTATATATATGATATATATATGTATATATCTATATATATGTATATATATATGTATATATATATATATATGTGTGTATATATATGATATATGTATATATATGTATATATATATATATCTATATATATGTATATATATATATATGTATATATATATATATATGTATATATATATGTATATATATATATATATATATATATATATATCTATATATATATATATATATATATATATATATCTGTTTCCTAGTTAGTAACCTCAATTCAATAATCAAAAAGTTTTTTTACATAATTATAAGGTGATAGCATAAAAAGTGAAGAATGGCCAGACGTGATGGTTTTGTTTTGGTGTCAGACAATGATGATGAAAATTCGGACTATAATGTTTCCAGTTCGATTAGTTTGAAAAGAAAGTTATCTAGAAACTACACGAATGAAAATGTGAAAAGATCAAAAAATGCACAGGAATCAGACGGAGAGTTACAGTTAAACAAATTTTTTATTAAGTCAAGAATATCTTTTATGTTCAACAATGCTCTTTTTTCAGACGTTGACTTTATCGTGTCCAACAAAGAAGACTCAACTATCGAAAAGATCACAATACCGGCTCATCGAATGATTTTATCCATAAGCAGTCCTGTTTTCAATGTTATGTTGAACGAGCCATATGCAAATGTTAAGGAACGTATAACTGTTGAGGTCACTGACATAGAGCCGGATATCTTTTGCAACCTTCTTCAATTTATTTACACCGACTCAGTTATTTTACGCCCAGAAACAGTTATGGCCACTTTGTATGCGGCCAAAAAATATGACATTAGTTTGCTAGAACTTGATTGCATCAATTATTTGACAGAGATTTTGAGCCCAGAAAACGCCTGCATGCTTCTCAGTCATGCAAATTTTTTTGGCGAGACTGAACTAGCTAACATATGTTTAAATTATATCGATTTCTATGCCATGAAAGTTGTTTCTAATAGTAAATTTTCAGAAATTGATCTTGAAACACTTTGCACAATTTTTGAGAGAACCTCTTTAGCAGTTCACGAATACGATCTTTATTTGGCAGCTGTGAAATGGGCAAGTGCAGAATGCATCAGACAAGGAGTTGAGACAACACCCAACAACCAAAGAAAAATGCTTGGGAAAGCTTTAGAATTGATAAGATTTTCATTAATGAGTGTAGAAGAGTTTGGTAGAGGGCCTGCCACGTCTGGTATTCTCACTGAAAAAGAGACTCTACAATTGTTTTGTTTCTTGACATCAACGACTACTTTAACTCCTTTAAAAAATATATTTCGATCTTATCATCACTTGCAACGGTTTAGAAAAATATCCTCACAGTTGATGAGTTGTAGCCATAAAGATAGTTTCACATTTGTAGTGAATAAAAAAGTGTCTATCATTGGCCTTGGTTTTCCAGCCTTTGACGATAACATAAGTTCCACTTTGGCCACGATTCACTTTATAAATGAAGACATGTCGCTAATTGGAGTAGTAAAAAATAATGTGCTTATTGATAAATCATCTGAGACTAATATTCGCGTCATCTTTGAAGAACCAGTAGACGTTTTTCCTCATACAACCTACAAGATTAAGTACTCAATTCATGGACCACCTTCATATTACGGCTATGATCCCTTACCAGAAGTCACTGAAAGAGATATAACTTTTAGGTTTTTAAAAACCAATTCAAATAGCAATTCTGAAAGAAAACATGGACAAGTAACAGATATTTTTTTTTACGCTTGAATTAATAAAAATTTGATACTAATCACATTTTAACAGATTATTTACAAGCCTATTGACTCAATAAATATTCTTGTGTTTATTTAACAGCAGTTATTGTTTTGAAAAAATATTATACATGAATTAAACTAAAATAGCCTATAAAATTTCAAATTTTACAAACTACTTAAAAAATAAAAGTAAAAGCCAGGCTGTTTATCTTTATTTACAAATCATTTTCTGGTTTTGCTTACCTGCTTGCTAGCTTGACTGTTTGCAAATTTGTTAATTTTCACTTTCGAAGTTTGCAAACGTTCAATCAAGCAAGCACGCTGGAAAGCAAACAAGCAAAACCGCGGTGAAGTTAGCATAAGGGATTTAAAAAAGAAAAAGGAAAAATAATAGAACAGAACTCAATCAACCAAACTAAAATGATGTTACATTTAGGCAATGATAATTACAATAATCGATTAATTAATTAAATAAAACTCATCATACAAATAAAATATAATAAAAACTTTTAGGCAGATAATGAAAAAACCGACTAAATAACGTTACAACTAGCCACTTAACCACTCCGGAAAACCATTAATAAATAAACAAAAAAGAATTAAAAAATGTACCGCACATCTAAATTAGCAACCAGGAAATGACACTATCAGCGCCATACTTAAACATATATCACTTGACAAATGAGAAATTTTACTAACAAAGCTAGTCTTTCGAAACACAACTCTCAACGTTTTTTTTCTCGTCGTTAGGTGATATTTGGCGTCGACTGTAAATGACTGAAGAAACCCGTCGGAAAAAAACGCAAATCACAGCCCGAAATTACCACCAGAACCGTCCCCAGACCGACACTCACTCTCTGCATCACCAGAACGAACAGGAAGAGAACGCATGTGCGTGTTTGAGTGTTTGCTTGAGCCATATACTTAGGACCCTTTACCACTTTAAAAAACTAACTTCCCATTAATCAATAGAGTTGCAATTTAGTGAGTTTATTTGTTGCTGCAGATTTTACCTTTTATTAGATGTTCAAATTGATTGAACAAACTTTGAGGAAATTATAAAAGGAAATTAATTAAACCTTTAAATTTTTTTAAAAACTACTAATTTTATGTAGAAAAACAATTTTTAAGTTTTTAGTTTATTTAAAAAGCGACATTTAATTTTAAAATTTTTAATAAAAAAATTTGTTGTTTATTTGCTTGTAAGTTTCAGTAGAAAAGTTATTTTTGAAGAAAAAAAACTGCTACTCGTTCGATTATCAAAGTTAAGCAACGTCGGGCTCGGTTAGTACTTTGATGGGTGACATTAGATATATTAATCCGTTTTTAGATCAAGAAAAACAATTTTAATCACTGAAAACTGAAAAAGAATAAAAAAATCTAAAAACTAATTAGATTTATAAAAAAATTAAAACAAACTAAACACTAAAAAATTAAATATGATAATAAAAAAAAGTTTGAAGATTTAAAACTGGAAAAAACTGAAACCCTTGTTGTTTTCTAAATGAAGGATAAGACCAGGATTGCAGGTCGACTTGCATCACGAACTGTTTTTTCTCTTCATTAAGTAGGTAAAAAAAGTGTCTAAATGATTGTCGGTAACAAGTAACAAGCTTACTTAACACCGCAAATTTTAGCTTTATAAGCTAATCAAATGAATTTGTAATATTGTAGTAATCTAGTGCTGTAATGTGCCATCTAATAACTACTGGTTGATATTTTCTTAAACACTTGTTTTTAGTTAAGAAACTAGCGGGCTACCCGGTGCGCCCAGGGTTTTTAGAGATTTTTCTATCTTTTTTTTTGCTCCCGTTTCCTTCCCCGCTTGGTCTCCCGTTCCCGGTCATTTTCCCGCTTCCGGTCGTTTTACCGCTCCCAGTCGCTGTCCCGCTCTCTCTCTCTCTCTCTCTCTCTCTCTCTCTCTCTCTCTCTCTCTCTCTCTCTCTCTATATATATATATATATATATATATATATATACATATATATATATATATAAATGAATGTTTGTATGTATGTATGTATGTATGTATGTTCCTTATGCATTGCTACACCATCCATCTGACCGTAATGAAATTTTCACACAACCTTGAGAGTCAAGGGGAATCAAATATAGAGAAAAAAATTTGAAATCCGTCACAAAATGAGCGGAGTGGAGCGGATGAGTGAGCGGGAACTATATACCTATATATATATATATACACACACATAAATATACATACATAAATGAGCGGGAACGGGAAGCCAACTGAAAGCGAAAGATAGACCCGCAAAGGGAAAGCGACCGAGAACAGGAAAGCAACCGGGAGCGGGAAAGCGACCGGGAGCTGGAAAACGACCGAGAGCGGGAAAGCGACCGGGAGCGGAAAAGCGACCTGGAGCGGAAAAGCGACCGGGAACGCGACGGGAACGGGAAAGCGGAGAAGGAAATGGAAGCGAGAGAGACAAACATTAGAAAAACCTCTAAAAACCCCGGGCAACGCCAGGTGCCCCCGCTAGTATATATATGTATATATATATACATATATAAGTATATATATGTATATATATATATAAATATATATATATCTTATATATATATATATATATATATATATATATATAAATATATATATATCTTATATATATATATATATATATATATATATATATATATATATATATATATATATATATATATATATATATATCTTATATATATATATATATATATATATATATATATATATATATATATATCTTATATATATATATATATATATATATATATATATATATATATATATATATATATATATATATATATATATATATATATATATATATATATATATATATATATATATATATATATATATATATGTATATGAAGGTGCCGCTCAAAAATAAAGCTAAAAATATTAATTTTCCACCATCCAAATGTGTTAGTAAAGTGAAAAAAAGTTATTCTGACAAATTTTTTTGTAAAAATATTTTTAATAATGGTAGCTTAGGTGAGATGAAGATTTAAATTAGATGACATTTGTATACTTTTTTTATCATGGAGTTAGAAAACACAATCTACTGACTGAGTTTGTCGTTTACTAGCTGACAAAGAAAAATTCAAAACAGCCACGACGTCGCTGCTGCAACATTAAGTATACCTGAAAAAAACCTTGATTTTTATCTGAATTTTAAAATTTCATATTTGCTTTTCTTGATTTTTCTGATTTAAAAACATTAATGTTTATGAATTCAGTTTTTGACATTAACTTAACTGAAAAACGTTCTGCCGAGATTTCCTTTATCATTCAAACCAAAGAATTTGCAACAATTGTTAATTGCAACTGGATTACATTTTTCTGTAATTAGCGTTTTGTAAATTTTTTTCGATAACTTGCACTTTTTAATGCAAATTTTCTCTATTTGTTAGTTGTTGTAGCAACTAAAAAACCTTGTTTTGTTCTACAACCAGACAATTTAACAATTAGAAGACAAAATAAATTTTTCATTTAAAACAAATTTTTTTTGCTCATTCCAGCCATCGTCAAACTGCGATGGCTCAATTTACATAAGGCCGTGAATGACAATGTTACTTAAAGGGTTCTTTTACAACTTTGGCAGTTTGCAGATAAGACTAGCGGATGTGATTTTCATCATTTAATTTAGAATGTAGACGCCATTCAATTTACAATGTAGACTATGTATACGCCCTTGTTCTAAACTGCATTTTTATAAAATTTAACAAAGGGTATTTACATAGATTTTGCACTATTAAGTTCTACTGTCCGATGTTACAATCAAGTATTTTAAAAAGCATACACAACAAAACAACTGGAATACCTTTTAACAAGTTTGAGCAATGCAAATAATGTTTAGTGACTCTGCGTGAATTGCTGAATAAATTTTCTGCATTAATTAGATTGATCTAACTTTGTTATTACGCGCTGAGCTGATGAACCACTTTTTAATTGTTCTCTGAAACCGGAAGTGTGCGATTTCTGCATCCTGCCAATCCTATAAATAAAAAGGATCAGTGAGAATAATTGTTGTTAAAAATTGTAGTTATGGAGATGACTAAATTATTTTATGTAGAATAATTGCAAGTAACAGTAAAAAAAATAAATCAACAAAGAATATCTAGAACTCCATGGATAATATTAACGTTTATCACCTAATTTGGTATCTAATCAGTAACATTCATAATTGTACCTATAAATTGGCGTTAAAAAACACTTGCTCAAAATGAAATCATTATTGTTTATAGCCTACAATTTACTTTGGATTTTCAATTTACTACAAGCTTTTTGGAAAACAAGTTCAACAAAATTTTATTTAGAAGATTTATCTATAATATTACTATATAAATTTTAGTTTCATAGTAATTAAAGACGGACATTATTATAAACTTGTTAGTTTTCTTAAAACGAAACCGGACCAATATAAGTTTGTTTACAGATTGAAAAATAATCATATAGAATTGGACAAGACTTAAGTATAATAATTACATGGTGAACCCAAAAGATTAAAATCACAAAGATATTAGCAAAGCTACAATTAACACCACTTAAACATTTGTGTTAAGTTTTTCAGCTAAGGGCTATTAACTCACACAACATTGGAGGGCGGGCCATGACCGTTGATCAGATGGCCGTCCCTGACAAAATTTGTTCAAATTTGACATCTCTTTTTTAAAAACTTTTATTTAGGTTACAATCTTTGTTACCCTGTATGTATATGTGTGTGCTTTTTTCTGTATGCAAATCTTGCAAGTAAATTTTAACCAGCTTTTTGACTAGCTAGGGAGCTGAAACTTTCAGCATAGCTTTATATTGGATGACAATACATTATTCAATTAAAAACCTTAATTTGAACATCTTTCGTATTTCTAAATCGAATGTATATGTTATCAAAGTTTGTGTTGAAAAACTCGTTTTTCCTTTACTTGTTTATTTCTTTGCGTCCATATCCAAAAAGATGGTGTTTTTGCCCTCTCAGCTTTTTTCCTGATGGCTTGAGTTTTTTCTGTCCGACATTCCAAGAGCCACAATCAATTTGACAAGCGAACGTCCGGCCAAGCCCCTGTAAGTAATTTTGCTTAACATGGCGGTCAGCACCTCTAAAAATAATTTTTTTTAATGTTTAATGGTTGGTGTGTGTATAAATATACACAGACAATTGTAGGTAAAATTTCGCGTGCTTAGAAGTCCAATGCGTATTCAACAGTTTTTTTTCAAGTTTATAAACGTTCAGAAAGCGGAAACGAGAGAGAAAGAGCGCGAGAACGGGAGAGCCACCGGGAACTGGAAAGCAAGCGGGAACGGGAGAACAAGCGGGAACGGGAGTGCAAGCGGGAACGGAGAGCAAATTGAACGGGAAAACAAGCGGAAACTTGAGAGAGCAAACGGGAACGGGAGAGCAAGAGAGAAGAACGATAGAAAAACTTTCAAAAACCCCGGGCATTGTACACTCGATTGCTCTTCGAGATTGATTTTTTTTAAATTGTCATAATTTTGTACATTAAACTTTTAATAAGAAAACCAAAATAATTTAAAAGGCAAAACAACGTTTGCTGAGTCAGCTAGTTTATATATATATATATATATATATATATATATATATATATATATATATATATATATATATATATATATATATATATATATATATATATATATATATATATATATATATATATATATATATATATATATATATATATATATATATATATATATATATATATATATATATATATATCGCTACCAAAAATAATCATTGCTAAACAAAACCAAACACTATAAAATACACATCTAACTAAATAAACTATTTAAAAAAACTCATAAAACTTGTGAGGTGACTCATTCACAGTTACCCAGACTTTCTCCAGAATTAAGAAACGCAGACAGTCAAGATATTAAAAGAAGTGCTCAATCACCATTTTTCTTAGATCCTCTTTTTTTCTACTAAAAACAGTGGTTTTGAAATCTTTTGAAATACAGGCTTATTGAATAAAACCATTATTATTATTATTATCCTTATTATTATTATTATTATTATTATTATTATTATTATTATTATTATTATTATTATTATTATTATTATTATTATTATTATTATTATTATTATTATTATTATTATTATTATTATTATTATTATTATCATTATCATTATCATTATCATTATCATTATCATTATCATTATCATTATCATTATCATTATCATTATCATTATCATTATCATTATCATTATCATTATCATTATCATTATCATTATCATTATCATTATCATTATCATTATCATTATCATTATCATTATCATTATCATTATCATTATCATTATCATTATCATTATCATTATCATTATCATTATCATTATCATTATCATTATCATTATCATTATCATTATCATTATCATTATCATTATCATTATCATTATCATTATCATTATCATTATCATTATCATTATCATTATCATTATCATTATCATTATCATTATCATTATCATTATCATTATCATTATCATTATCATTATCATTATCATTATCATTATCATTATCATTATCATTATCATTATCATTATCATTATCATTATCATTATCATTATCATTATCATTATCATTATCATTATCATTATCATTATCATTATCATTATCATTATCATTATCATTATCATTATCATTATCATTATCATTATCATTATCATTATCATTATCATTATCATTATCATTATCATTATCATTATCATTATCATTATCATTATCATTATTATTATTATTATTATTATTATTATTATTATTATTATTATTGTCACAAAATGTTTGTCTTCTCAGTTTTAAAAAACTGGTTTAAGATGAATTCAGATTTCAACAAGAAATCAAAGTTATTCGTCCTAATGAATAGTCATTATCCAGCTTGATAGAAAAGATGGTTTATCATTGTTTGATTCACTTTGAAGCCTAAGTTGTGGTTATTTTATGTTAGTTAATGGAATTAATATTAAGCAAAACAGAAGAGGAGATAAGGAATCACCAATTCCACGTTTGACGGCAATTTGTTTAGTTTTCAAATGTCCTTCTTTAAAAATCAACCACATTTCTGTCTGCCATTTTTTCATGGTGTTTGCAACAAAATTAACAATAACTGGATGAACTCTGTAAATTTTCATTGTCTCTAAAATCCAAGAATGAGGCACACTAACAAAGGCTTTTTTTAGTCGATCCACGCCATACTCAAGTCTTTCTTTTGTTTTTTGGCTTGCCACACTATTAGTTTATTTATTAATAATTGATCTTTGCATCCTTTAGATTTTTTCTTGCATCCTTTTTGTTCACATGGGTAAATATTATTTTGGATGAGATGAGAATACATTTTGTTTGTAATGGCTGCAGTCAATAGTCATTGTCGGCAGGCAGGTGATTGGTCTATAATTTTTTGCCTCTTTAGTGAATTTGTTTTTGGGAATCAGAAACGTGACTCCAGTTGTGAGCCATTCAGGAACTGTTTCTGGGGTTTTTATTACTTCATTGAATGATTCAGTCAAAGCTTGATGTGCTGCAGTAAAATGTTTCAGCCAGAAGTTTTGCAGTTGATGAGGCCCAGGAGATTTCCAGTTGTGGATTTTCTTGATTATTTCTGCTATCTCTTTCTCATTGAATTCTTCCCATTTTTCATTTTGTATTCCTGCAAAGGTTCTTCTTTCTTTCTCAATCCGGCTTGCTTCTTCATTATGCTTCACACTATTACTTACCATATCTTGCCAAAAATTTTCTATTTCATCTTGAGTTGGAGGTTCTAAAATTTCTATTGATTGGTTGTTTATTTGGTTGTAAAACTTATGTTGATCATTATTGAAAAGTTTATTTTGGTGAAAATAGTTGCTTCTTTTTATATACCTTCTTAATCGTTAAGCATTTGCTTGTATTTTCATTTTAATGTTGAATTAAAGTTCTTCCACCTGTTTTTTAATTAATTTATACTTTTCAAGAATATTTTTAGCTTTTAGTTCAGTTTTGTGTGAAACAGTTTCTTTTTTAAGCTCATTTAAAACAGCAAGGTCTTTCCTAAGCCATTCTATGTTTTTCTTAATTCTCATCTGCCAGGCTGGTTTTTGTTTAGTCTGCTTTAAATTTTTCTTTAGTTCCTTTTCACCTGCAATAACAGCTTCAGTTGCCTAGAGTAATTCATTCAGTTCTGTAATGTTTAAATTTTTAGTTAATTTTGTTAAAACTGTGTTTGCTACTTGAATTTCTTCTTTAATATATTTTGTTTCTTTAACTTTATTTATTTGATTTTTTTCATTTATTTTACACATCTTTACTGGAATTAATTTACTGATTATTTTAGTTTCCATTTTTAAAAAGTCATCATTTTTATCTGATTTAATTGGTTCATTAGAGGAAATTTGAAACTTTTCGGTTTTTATTGCTTTATTGGTAGAAGGTTAAATATTTTCAGTTTCTAATGGTTCATTGAAAGAAGAATGTAAACTGTAATCTGTTATTAAATTCAAGGTTTTTTTACATCAATTAAAATGCTGTCAAGTTCCAAATCAGTGAGTTTAAGTTCTCGTTCAATGAACCTTCGTTGATTAGACAAAGTGGTGACACCTATGTGAGGAAATAACACAGGCGGTTCGACGTGATTACAATCGGTAAAATTGATACTAACCCTATCCCTAACCCTAACCCTATCCCTAGCTCTAACCCTAACCCTAACCCGAACCCTAACCCTACCCCTAACCCTATCCCTACCCCTAAACCCTATCCTTGGTAGTAGCATAAAAGTTTCAAAATAATTTTTTTTAAATTTCATTAATATTTTTATATAAGGGTACAAATTCTAAGTTTGAATATACCATATAGTGTACAAAAAAATAAAATTAATAAAGATAGAGCGAATCAAAGATCGCGTACCGCCGTGGCAATAGCATTAACTTTGTTAATGTTGCTTCGGTTACATTTCTAACTTTTCTTTCTCGAGCACAGTAGAAAGCCCACATTATACTGCTCTTCAGTCGATTTTGTTTTGAAAGTTGGTTTGGACAAATTAGTTGTTACATCATCAGGGAAGCCAGTTTGAGTCTTTACTCTTTTCTTTGTTGATTGAGTTCTTATTTCTTATCTCGGTTGGAGTGTTCCCTTCCTGAATCTGAGCAGTTTGTGTGAATGTTTTTGGAGGATTTTTTGTGAAAGCAACTTGGGGTACCTCGTTTTGCCCCTTGTCGTGCGTGGTTTTGTCTTTTGAGTTTTCAAAACGACCGCCGTCGCAATGCAATTTCTTTTTATTTTTCGATTCCATTTTGTTTATTTCAGGTTCGGACACTTAGCCAATCAGAATGTCGTAATCATGTTGTTAGATCCAATCAGAGCGAGTGGCGAGTTTCGTTAAGTTTTAAACTTCACTGAGAAATTTTGTAACTTCAAGTTCTAAAATCTTGATATTTACGCCAAATAAATTTATTGTAGTTAATTCGTAAGAATTGTTTATTTTTCTTAATTAAATACTAGCTCGAATAATTAAACAAAGCAATTTAGTTCCAGTAGAATTTTTATTAATCTTTCAGCTAACGAGATTTGACCATACGCTATGAAGTCCGACCGATTATTATTATTATTATTATTATTATTATTATTATTATTATTATTATTATTATTATTATTATTATTATTATTATTATTATTATTATTATTATTATTATTATTATTATTATTATTATTATTATTATTATTATTATTATTATTATTATTATTATTATTATTATTATTATTATTATTATTATTATTATTATTATTATTATTATTATTATCTTTTCCTTCTCCTTCTTTCTTTTCCCCTCTCACTCTCTCTTTCTTTCTCTCTCTCTCTCTCTCTCTCTCTCTCTCTCTCTCTCTCTCTCTCTCTCTCTCTCTCTCTCTCTCTCTCTCTCTTCTCTCTCACTCTCTCTCTCCCTCTCTTCCTCATTATTTCTTCTATTTCTCTTCATATCAATTAGCATAAATTTAATTCATTATTCAGATTTTCGTCCTTTCTTCGAACAGACTGGATTTAGTATAAATGTAGAAAATGCAGAAGAACATAGAATAAAAATAAATACTGAACGTGGATAAATATTGTAGTTTGCAATCTTTGCATGTGTCGATAAAGTGCTGGTTTTCTACTAGAATGGTTAAATACAACATACAATTAATAGTTGCTGTTATCCTCATTGTTGGACTTTGTCTTTACGGATTTGGCGTTAGTAAAGTTTCAATTTCGGTAAGTTTTTTATATTTAAACGTTTATAGATTTTATTAACATTGTGTGGCCGGTGTGCGTCTGGCATTGTACATTTCTATTATAACTAAACGTATCCCGTCAAAAAGGACGGTCTTTTTTGTTTTTATCAAATATAACAAACAAAAAATATATATGAATCAGAATGAGATAGGCAAATAGCATGCAATCTGTATTAGTGTTTTCAACGTGATGACCGAGCAATTATTTATCGTAACGCATTTCGTTATCAATTATCAATATATACAGTAATACACTATTAGAAGATATTAGGGATCCCAATGTTATTGATTAAAGTTATTTTACCAATATTGATATTTCATACTTAGAGCTAACAGATAAACTATACAGCGAAAAACGTGGGGCGATATAACAATTGAATTTGTCCTATGTTTTTAAATCAATGAATCATCTGTTAGCTCTAAGTATGACATTTAAAAATGTTCGCATATAAATTGCATAAAAGTGAATTTATCTTTTTGATCGATCAAATACAATATTTTTGCAAACTGTTGTACTGAAAATTTCTAAAACGTTTATTCCTTAGGTATTTCACGATATAACACACGCTGCTAGACAACCATAGGCGAAACGTAAACAAACATCGCTTAGTATTTGGGTTGACAAGCATTGTACTGAAAATTTCTAAAACGTTTATTCCTTGGGTATTTGACGATATAACACACGCTGCTAGACAACCATAGGCGAAACGTAAACAAACATCGCTTAGTATTTGGGTTGACAAGCGAGTGTGGCTCCCTCACTGCGTCTATTATGCAAATGGCTAGAACACCTATTGTTGAATTTGAGCTAGAATGCTGCGCGGGGATTATTATTATTATTTAGTTTATCCAGTTTATTGAGTGTATAACAACTATGGCACAAACTAATATATTTTGAATGCACTTGCCATTTTATTAAACATTCTCAAAACAAAATGAAACAGTATTTACACCGGTCATAATAAAAAGTAATCAAAACTAAAAAGATTTCAAAAGAGTCCGTAAATAAATAAGAGTCCATCAACACTGTCACCACTTAGCTGGGTACGTCTCTTTTCAACCGTACGTACGTCCAGCTATGGAGAAGGCCAGTTCAGATGATGTGCTTTACAGTGTTGGCAACTGGCAGATAAGACTAACATACTACTCGATAGCTCCACAAGTGCACAAAGGACTTTAACCCCCAACCGAAGTTGGTACTTTTTTATCGACCACTAAAGGATGAAACGCTGAGTTGACGTGAGCACATGCCAATTAGTGAGTTAGTTTCTTGTTCAAGGAAATAACGTGCCCGGACCCGGAATCTAACCCGGTTCCTCAGACTCTCAAAGCCGGTGTCTATACCACTAGACCATCACGTCTGCAAATTTGAATTTTGTTACGCAATAACCTTTGATATTCGTACATAGGCACTTTTGACCTGGGATATTTTTTGACCATACCATAAATTGAAAACTACCCTATCTTTTTCCACCCTTCCACCTCCATGCCAAGTTTCGTTAAAATTGATCCAGCGGTTTGGATTTGTATAAGAGACAAACAAACAGTCAAATTCAGATAGCAAAATTCAACAAAAAAGTTTATTTATAAAAAAATGAACGGTGTTTTAAATTCATATCATTCTATTCAAATTTAAAATGTATTATATTCAAGTTGTTCTAAATCTAATGCTAGTAGCCATTTTAAGTTTCAGCTTGACTGGATGAAAGGGAGTTTGTTGATTTTCAATGAATTTTATTATATTTGCATTCAAAACACCTTTCAATTTTATTAAAAAAATTACCTCATAAAATTAAACCTGAAGAAACTTTACAAAAAATGACTGAATGTGTTAATACAATTTATGATAGCTACTCACTATCATATATATTGGAGTTATTTGACTGCAACTGGGAAATTGTTTTACTTGCAGTCGTTGTTTGAAAATTAAAGTTGCATAAACTGTTTAAATGATTTTAATTTGTTTGATTTATTCATTATGACAACCAGAATAGATTTATAATATATTACGTACTATAAAACATTTCAGCTTCATTTAAACTCACACATGTATGACTCTATCATGCACCTACGCGAGTTCCATTACGGTTTTCGCTGAAGTTAGCGGCTTTCCATGACCGTTGAATGTGTTGAGTGTGTGTACCTGTTTTTGGATTTATGAAGTTAATAGATATAATAGAGTGGTTCACAGTTTGGTTATTAGATAGAACCCATAGCTGCTGATCCGGTATAGACAGCGCATTGATCTGAAAGTATAAGTGTCCCTGGAGGAATTGATTGTTGGATAATGGGAAGTAGTGTAGTGGCACTTTGGGTGGGTGGATGGATGGATGAATGGATGGATGGATGGATGGATGGATGGATGGATGGATGGATGGATAGATGGATGGATAGATAGATGGATAGGTAGTAGATAGAAAATTACAATTTCATGTGCTTTGATCTACTTCATGTCGCTTAATGGAGTTAAATATACAAATAATGCTATAGAAACAAAGTCGTTGGTCGCATTAAAGAGTAAAGCACGCTCCACATCGAAAAACTTGAGTTGACGCGACCCGATAAAATCTGGCACGTCCAGTGCGATCGGAGTTTGTAGATGTGGCATAGCCTTGCGACTCCGCACGCCTGGATTTTGACCCAGTCGTATGTATTTCCCCGTTTAATACATGAGACTGAGTTTTATCAAGCTTGCCGAGTGCCAACGAATCAGCGTTAAGAACTTTCTTGAAGAAAAGTACTTGTCTTTAAAAAAACCGTTAAATAATAAAAATAAAAATTGAAAAAATAATTTAAATTAAATTAATAATTTATTATTTTGATATACAAACACTATAGATAATATAGATGAGGCCATAGATATGTCTATGGATGAAGCCATATATATAGAATATATATATATGGATGAAGCATATGAAGCTGCCATTTTCAACCTTTCACCTGACATACTTTCTCGTGATTGGTTGGGGAAAAAACTGGGTCAAAATGTAAAATACACGCGATTACAACATGCCAGTCGTGTCGGGTGTGTGCGTGACTAGTACACATCGACCGATTTGATCTGATTTTCCTGTGTTATGTTGTCGGGTCGTATCTAGTTTGTCGATGTGGAGCGTGCTTAAGTCGCATAACAGAAACAGATTAGTATTGAAGAGATAGGGAATTTTAATCCGTGCATAATTTTTAGGTCGTATAAGCACTAACTGGTAGTCGTATAAGCGAGGTTCTACTGTTTAATGAGATTTTTTAAACAAGTCAGCCGTAACAAACCAATTACACTTTGACTGACCTATAACTGTCTTGCGTACCAGCTCTGAGCAAACGCACATGCACGTGTACACAACTGCTTATGTGTATGTGCATTACACTGAGTTAGTATAGCGACTTCAATATACGTTTTGAAGGAGCCAGCGATGAGTTATTAAATTTACAAGTTAATAAACCACACTTTATGTAACATTTGTTGTTGAACATTTTGATGGCTATTATCTGCAACACTGAACGATAATTTGAATTTCTAGGTATCGAGAAAGAGCAATGTAACCACCAACGTCATACCACTTCCAGACAAAATAAACAATGGAACCTTAACAAATGACTTTCCCAGGATGAAAAAGAACTTCGTAATGGACAAAGTATTTGACACAGATGTTTCTTTAAAAGAATCTAGTTTGGAAGTGCTAAAGACCTACTTACATGGGTTAGTTAGGTCTAGGAGTTTGTTTATAAAAGGAGTTTGTTTGTAAAACTTATTTTAAACAGAATTAAAAAACGCTAAATGATTTCTAAAATTGATTTTCATTTGTTTTCATCGTTGTCTCGCGTAGACGACAGCATTTTTCCAGTTTATGAGAATTTTTTATTTATTTTAACAACTTCAATTACATGAAAACTGTCCAACAATGTTTAAAAAGGTCAAAATGCACATTTGCAATTTGCAATGTTCGATGTTGATTATTAGATTCAACAATGGAAAATTAAATTAAATCAAATCTTAATGGTGCTTTGGAACAGAATCTTGACAATGAAGAATAACATCTGCCATAATATGACACACTTTGGTAGAACAAATATCGATGGTGGCTACAAAGTTTGTACTTCAGGTAGCATTGCTCCCAATCCTAAGTCATGCACTGTACTCTCTTTTGGGTAATTTTTTATTAATTAATTGATTAATCAATTAATTAATTAATATAAAAATATTTGACTAATGAAGAAAATATTAAAAGCTTGTGGATTTTTGTTTTAATTTTTTCCAATTTGTGATACAACTGTTCTTTGCCAATTTCACTCTTTGTTTGTTTGTTTGTTGCTACTTTGATGTTATTTTTCAATAGTTTATTCATTATAAAATTAATAAACATAATCTGTGTACTATAAGTCAAAAACATATTTTATAACCAACAGTATAAATAAAGAATGGTCCTTTGATGAAAGTATTTCTGAATATGGCTGCTACGTGCACAGTTTTGATCCAAGGTATGTTGTCTAAAAATATTTGTGGCTTCTCTGAACGTAATTTGATATTTTAGAAAATTTACATAGATTGTGTTGCCTTATTTTTCCCAGCATGGGCTTAGAAGACCACATGCACAAACCAACTATTCAGTTTCATAACGTTGGTCTCAGTCAAAACAACACGGTCAATGAAGTAGGTTGGCCAATGAAAAACATCATGACAGTTATAGAGGATCTCAAGCTAAATGACGTGAGTTATCCAACAACATAAAATTTGCAGGAAAAAAATTGAAAATCTTTTACATTTTTAATTTGTTTCTTAAAACACAGATTAAACATTTTTTTAGTTAAAAATAAAAATATTTTTATAAGCTTTTCAAAATGTAATAAAATGGATTGTCATGACGAGTGAGTTTTTATTTCAAACTTCAGTTCGATTTGATGTCGGGAAATTGGTTAATTTTCACTTCTAAGATTTGTACACAAGCAATCAAGCAAGACCAGCGGTGAAGTTAATATAAGAGATTTAAAAAAGAGTTTATTGTTTTGTATGAACACTTTTAGTTTGAGTTCCTAGTACAGAAATTTATAGCAGTTTGCAGTAAAACAGTATAACTAGAATGAAAACTGAATTTCAAAACGTAAAAATGTATTTCATTTCACATGATCAACTTTCAGTTAAACTTAAAAAATCATTTTTTTTCTTTTTCACAAAAACGTTTGATCGTTTGAAGTTACTTTTACATTACAGAAAGTCATTGATGTGATCAAATGTGATGCAGAAGGAGCTGAATGGCCATTCCTTCAAGACGTTTTGGAAAATAAGATCAAAGTCAAGCAGATCATTATAGAGATTCACAGTCCAAGGTGGCTAGGAGAAAAAATGACACAAGATGATTATATATACATGATTAAGCTGTTTCTTCTACTGAGAAAAAACGGCTATGTTATACATCAGAATTATTACATATACAGTTGTTGCACTGGTTATGCTCCAATGATGCCTAGTGAAGTAACCGAAAAGTGTTGTTACGAGATATACATTTACAATTCTAGATATGTTTGAATGATTAACTGTTTGTTATGTTGCATAAATGAGGATCATTAATAAAATTTTCCTTGTTTACTTTTTGCTCGAGTCTAAAAATTAAAAAATTTCACCCCATAACTTAACTATATTCAGGACTTTAACTTATTTAAACTTGTTTAAGAATAGTTTTTTAAGTATATATTGTTTCGACAATTCCTTAGTGCATTCAACTGTAAGAACAAAAAACTTGAACTTGAAATGTTGAAACAAAAATAAAAGTATTTAGCATTACAGTAGTAACTATGATCAACGTAAACATTTAGTGGTCCATTGAAGATCTTTAGCAGTGAGTGTTGAAGTTAACGAGTTCGCTCTGTAGGTATGAAGTTATGAGGTCGAGTTTCTATTTTCCATAAAAGACAAACAAACAGTTGTTTATATATATATTTATTTATTTATATAAATTATTAAAAATAGTCTTTATTTTGTTAATTAAGACTACAGAGCTATAGGAAACAGATAAAAAGGCCCCCGTGGGCCTCCTCTTTGACTGATCTCAATTTTTTTTACAAAAACCTTCCACTATAGACTTTCAATGTCGTGTGAAAATTTCATTACGATCGGATAAATGTTGCAGCAATGCATAAAGGACACACACAATCGGACTCGGTGAAAATGACCCTAAAAACTCGGTCCATCCCTAATATATATATTAGGAATGGACCGAGTGTAGGGATGCTTGCTAGCTGTAAAATGAATCACTCTCAACCCATAATAGCTCTAAATTTTTAATTGTTTAAATACAACAAATTCAGGCAATATCATTATTTGGAGTCACCAGAATCACAATTATGACAAATATAGATCGTTAATTAGTTCATTCTCATCAGTGCATGCAGCATGTGTAAATTTTGTTTGGACTCCATCCACTCATCACATATTTTACTCTTAGCATTAACGGCACTCGAACTTAAATATTAAGGCTCTCTCACTCTCTCTATCACTCTTTTTTTCTTTCTTTTTTCTCTCTCTCTCTCTCTCTCTCTCTCTCTCTCTCTCTCTCTCTCTCTCTCAATAAATGTTACAAATTTACAATTAGTCCTAACCTACCAGTTAAAAAACTTCGAACAAAAGATTCGCTATGGTTATGGTTATACCTGCTTTTCACAAAAAACAATGCAATAAGTTTGTTTTCAACCTACATGTCCGAACGTCATTCAGGAGGTTGTTACGGGAGGGTAGCTGGGTATCCGATCGACCCGAAAAAAATTGTGAAGAATTTCTTTAAGAAATGAAGTTTCGTTTTTTTTTGTCGTATTTAATTGCTATTTCGTATTGCCTTCGATGTATGATTAAAATATTTAATTTTTAAATTATTTATTAAAACATTAAAAATGGTCGCTGCTAATGCACCGGCGGTTCGTCGTGGTTGCAATCGGTAAAATTGCTACTGTACCGACAGTCCCGTATGTCTACCTAAAATTAAACCCTAACCCTAACCCTAGCTTAAAATAAAACCCTAACCCTAACCCTTTAGAAAATATGTACATCTTTATTAATTAATCGAACTTCAAAGAATCAATTGTTTTGGCACTTTTACCGCTTATTGCCCCGACTACCGGCTCCTATCGGTTTGGGTAATAGTTATAACATTAAAAACACAAAGCATAGTTATGCCTATCAAGACCGCACACGTTCCAGTTTCTGTTGAGGAAGACCATGCTGGTTTTTTCTAACTGTGAGTCCACAGTTTCTGGAAATAATCACGCTCGTCTTCGATTTACTATATGATCACAATTGATCAAGAGTCGAAAAAGCAGATTCGGAAGGTGTCGATGATGTCGCTGGTATGCACATGTTTTTATTCAGTAGTCATTTTTGGAAGACGCTTTACACGATCCCTCACGCATATCAGCACGCATTAGTAGGGGTGTTTTTTATATTATAAGCTTTTATTTACCTTCATCTGCTTGTCGCATGTTTAATGGTTCGTATTTTCAAATTGAACTAAAACTTAGAATGGAAATGTATTATTGGTAACAATGCAATATTTTACTAAATTCGAGTCACAAAAATGTTTAATGAAAATATAATTAAGAATAAAATTTTTATTGTGATTGATATTATCCAACGTCATTTACGTGCAAAATCATAAATAGAAAAATTAAATAAAATGTGCTTTAAAAATGTACAACTGCTCAAATTTGCTTAATTGATATGACTTTGTAATTTTCTGGAGAAATGTATAAGAACTCTGTAATTTTTCATATTTCTTTTTGACTAAAAGTTTTGGTCTTAAAAACCGATTACAAAAATCAAAAACTAAAAAGTTGAAAATAATGCTATTAAAAAATAAAATTTTAAAAACACGCTTTTTGTTTTCAATTCATTAATTCAATTCCTGAGTATTTTTGTCAGTGCAAAAAACGCTAAATCTATCCATAAACCATCTAAATAGTTGGACAAGTCCACCCTATTTTTGTTTCACCATCAACACAATCTATTAATTTTACATCTTAAAAAAAACATTTTTTTAAAAACAACGTTTTCTTGTGCACTAAAAGGTATCAAATAATTTTCCTTTGGATCTGGCAAAATTTCTAAATAAATTGTTCACATTATGGTAAAAATCTATAACAGTTTCTACTTCTTATAAAGTCTTTTATCACAATGTGAACAATTTATTCAGAAATTATGCCAGGCTAATAGGAAAATTATTATATACTGACAGTGCCCGTTGCGGCTTCGCTCGCTTGAACTTAGAAAATTTGAACCGTGCATCTATAATAGAGTAGGTACTGCACGGGCCTATTTTTACGGCCCGACCCGTCGACAACTTGGCCCGACCCGTTTAATATATTTTTATTTTTTAGATTCCAAATTTCGAAACCTCATTTTTGGTTTTCGAAATATGAGTTGTTTTAGAAAAGTTTGTTTTTCAGTTTCATCTCCTCTGAAACGGACACTCTAAAACTGAAAATAGGTACTACAGATATAAATTAGGTAATTAGATACTACTTAGAAAATAAAGTTACACATGTTTTACCAATTTTTTTATGTTTTGGCTTCCAGGACTACAAATGTAGGGTGGAGAAAGGATTATTTGCTTGAAAACTCAATAACTGAAAAATGTAAAATCATAAGCGTCTACGCAGGCGACGCGGCAAGCTGCTTCTGGATCAAATCTTGCCCCCCCCTGGAAAAAGTTTAGGCCTCCCGGAAAAGTTAGGAATATTGCATTTTTAATTATTTATGGGGGGAATGTCAGTGACACCGAATTTTGCGATGACACCAAGCTATCGCCAAAAATTCGGTGTTAACGCCAACGAGTCGGTGTTAAACGCAACTACAGTCGGCGTGATTGCAAACGCAGTGGGTGTGAGCGCGAGCGAAATTGGTGTCACACTCTGTATTTAAGTTACGAACTGATATGACTTTAAGGTGGTCTACGTGTTATTTCTTATAAGTTGTTCTCAACGTATATTAAATAAACATCATAACAAAAAGTCCATGGTCTCGGGGTACTCACACAGACAGACAGAAAGGCGAAATTAATATACAGGATTAAAAACAAACAAGTAAAGATAATAATTAAAAAAAAAGCTTTTATTTGCCTCTTCATCGATAGCATGGTACTCGTACTCGCACCATAAGTACTCGCAACATCTCTGTTAATGAAGCTTTTGTTTCGAAAAGTTCTTTAAGTAGGAAAAAATTGATAACATTTAGCGCTGAAAACAAAAACTTAAAAGTAAAAATTTATACGTGACCAATGTCCATTTTATTTTTTTAAATAATCAATTGCATCACTGTCCATCAATCAAAAGCGTCAAGTTCTTCGGCCATTTTAAATTTAATCTGCAGACGATAACTCGTGATCACATTTTTTATTACATCGGTGATCAATGTTGTAGTTCTGAGTTTTTTGAATCGTTAATAAATGATTTGTGCTTTTAATTAGAATGTCTAATAAATACAATCGGAAGTTTATTCTTCCTGCTATTTTCATTGTGGGGATTTGTTTGTACATAATTGTAAGGCAGAAAATATCAAATAGATTCAGTTTTGCTTGTTTTAATAATTAGAGTAATAATAGTTTTGCTTTTGTTGTAATGATTTAAACAATTTATATTATTAGGGGTGGTATCAAAGCCAACAACTTAAAAGAAATAGACAGATGAATGACTTTCTCATAATGAAAAAAAACTTCGTTTTGGACCAGCAGGTTAACGTTAACATAACTATCTTTTCCTTGGACGAGTGGAGTTTGGAATTTCTAAAGAGTTACTTACATGGGTAGGAATTTTTTAAATTTGTTTAATTCCAATAAAACTAATTTTGATTAAAATATATACTAATTTCTAGAGTTGTTTTAAATTTTATGTGTATATGTCCCACGCTGATGTCATAATCCTTCAAGCTTATGGAATAAAACTAATTTGTTGTTGTTTAAAATCAAATTTAATCAAAATTATTGTTATTCATCATAGTGTTATAATTCACCATGGGTCTGTCAAACAAATCACTAAACACCACAATTACATTCAAGAATGACTATTACTAAGTTTTTTCATTAACATCTACAAATTGGTTCTAAGAAAGTTTGTCAACAATAATTTATCAAATGTAGTCAACAAAATTCACTGAATTTACAATTAACTGCTGATTACTGAGGTTTTTTTTAATAGAATCTATGAAATGTTAAAAACTCTCATCTATTATGCTTTATTTCTAAAATAACTTTTCGGAAGAGTGTGTGAAATATCTTACACACTTGAATACAAATGAGAGAAATTTATTTTTAAGTAGCTCCTCTGAGAAATGCTATTCATCATGGTTTTCCAGTTGCTAAACATTGAGGATGTTTTTTTCCACTGCTTGTTGTACATATTACAAAGGATTTAGGCAGAAGCTTTTTAAAGGTGGTACAAAATTCTGAATGATCTAGACAAAATTTAGGGCTTTCAAAGTAGGTGCAAAAGTAATGTTAATTTAGCAATGAAAAATGTGATTGTTCTCTGCATTAGCTTTTTGCAGCCCAAATATTGTGGAAGCATTCAAGATTCTAAATGTTCTAGCATGTCTGATAAAACACAAGGTGTGATTATTTGGTTATTTTGAGGATTGCTAGATTATATATCACCAATGATGCATGGGACTCCAAGTACCCTAATGCTTTCTAAAAATGTGGACCTTTTACAAAAGAATCTTCATAAGTAGTTATGAGTTATGATAAAAGTAATGTTGAATTTTTGAGAAAAATGCTACTACATAATATCTAAATTAACCATTTAGATTTAATTTTATGCGTTATAAATAAACGCTTCAAATGCTATTTTTTTATTTAAAATAAAATTTGTTTATGGCGTTTTGACATGACTCAATTATCTGAAACAAGCAAGTTTGTTCTTTTTTTTCAAATTGTTGAATCGAGGAATTTTTCAGCTGATAAATTTTAGTCAGTGAACTGCAATAGGTGAGCTCTCCGGTTACCCTACAAGTTTTATTCACTAGGTTTAAAACCTGGTGAATAAAACTTTTATTTATTAGGTTTAAAACCCGGTAAATAAAACTTGTATCTTCGAAACAAAAACAATAGTGCAGGTTTCGAATCGCTCTTGACTTGATTGGAACTTCTCTCTTTTTGTCCACAGTCATCATTAACATAACAACTCCTTTTAATGAATCTTTGTCAGCTACAGTGTCGAATAGCAGACCAAGTTTCTTGATCGGGTCATAATTACGTTCTTATGTAACACGTGTAAAGATCTTCATCTATATATTTTCCTGGATCATTATCGTTACGATCAAGAGTAGTGCTTTTTCCGCTCAAAATTAGCAAATTAAAACTTGTTTAACATTTTGCTGAAATAAACAAGATATTTTTAATGGATTTATAATTTCTTTAAAAGAAAATGCATCAAAAACAATATAATTTTATATGAATCAAAGCTTGAACATTCAAATATTTTAGCTATCATTATTATTTTTGATTTCAAACAGAATCTTGACAATGAAGAATTATATCTGCCATAATATGACAGAATTTGGTAGAACAAATAGCTACAAAGTTTGTACTTCAGGCAGCATTGCTCCCATTCCTAAGTCATGCACTGTACTGTCTTTCGGGTGATTTCTTCTATCATTGATAACAAAACAAATAGATAGCAAATTTATTTTTTTAATTAAAAATAACTTGAAATAAATAATTAAGAATTAGAAAACTCATTTAACTTTGTATAATTCAATTATACAATGGTCTGCAGTGCCAGGTCTATGGTGTGAGTGCTGCCTTACAAAAACAAAACATTATTTTAGTCTTTGACTGATAAGTTATATAACTATTGCTTACCAGTTGTAGCTTATATTTCTTTTTAGTTAGTCGATGACCGAGACAGGGGCTGGTCGTACCTTATTTTCTTAAACCTTTTGTAAAAGTTACTTTTTATGCAAATATGACTGATGGCTGGTGATGTGGGTGTTTCTTTATTTATAAAAAGTTGAATTGCAATGATTGTATAAACTAGAATAGCAATAATTATAGAAACTAAAATAGAAAGGATTATATTTGGAGGGTCCTTCAAAACTTGCCTCTCCCAAACGAGGCAGAAGTTAGCAGCGCTGCTGGATCCCCCAACTTGCTTGCAAAATAAATTCGTGCATTGGGGTTGTGTCATAGATCGTTAGAAAGGTATTGTGAAAAGAAATATAACATAGGAACTAATATTTTGAAAATAGACCAAGAATTAAAAAAGTTATGTAGCAAAATGTAGAGAAGTGTATGTTTTCCGTATCTAAATGTATAGAGAAAACTTTAGGTTCTATTTTACGGCAAACATACCGTGATCTACATTTTGCTTCATAACATTTTTTTAAAATAGGTTTCTATGTTTAGCTAATATATTTGTCTTTCTAATGCATTAAATAACAAACCCAATGCATTCGAAAATTATAATCTACAGGGCCCCAAATGCAAGTGAAAAATCATCTCCATACATTTACATAGGGACAGTGACGGTTTTTCACCTATAACTTTTTTATTTTTTAGAATAATAAATTTATTTTTTCACCATTATATTTCCTTCCTAAATACCTTTCTAACAATTTATTGCACAACCCCAATGCACAGACTTTTTTTTGCAAGCTAGTTGGTGATATAGCAGCGCTGCTAACTTCGGTATCATCCCTTAAGTGGAAGGTTCATGGTGTGGTAGCCGTGGCATGAAAGGTCTGACAAGATTATTACAAAAATTATTTTTAATATCATCAGTATTAGTGATGATTGGTCTTTTGACGAAGATGCATCTGATTTTGGCTGCTACGTGCACAGTTTTGATCCAAGGTATGTTGTCTGGAAATATTTTTGGTTTTTCAAAAAGTAAATTGTTATTTCAGAAAATGTACTGGTTGGTTTATTTTCTGAAAGAAACTGTGTTGGTTTATTTTACCTAGCATCGGCTTAAAAGATCACATGTACGAATCACATATCCAGTTTCATAACGTTGGTCTTGGTCAAAACAACACAGTCAATGAAGTAGGTTGGCCAATGAAAAATATCATGACAATTATAGATGATCTCAAGCTGAATGACGTGAGTTTACAGCATCATAATACGTTCATCGAAATAAGATAGATGAAAAAACTAACTGTTTACCATGGAACCCCTTCAGTTTGAATCTCCGTCACTAAATATATAACGGGTTGAAGTCAAATTACAGAATTTCAGATTCATAAATTGCAAAATGTTTAACATGGCTGGCAGAACAATAATTATTTTAAATCAGTTTTAGATGGTCTACTTTATTTGCATGCTCGAGATTATAGTATCATCTTTGCAAAAAAAAATTTGTAGATTTTTATTTGTGCTTTTTCAATTGTGAAGCTATTGTATAATGATAAGCGTGGAATTTGGGAGTGTAGGTGATGGGCCAGCTGTTTCCTCCGGAAAGTGTGCGTTTTGAAAAAAGTTGATAGAGTATGCAATGTACACAGTCTACAATAACAATCTATGCACACCAATACAATAATTGAAATGGCAACCCTTAAAGTATTGGTATATACATAGATTGTTTTCTGTTGGTGCTGAAAAAGTTCAAACTACAAGGGGCCATTCACATATTACGTACGCATTAAACTCGAGATTTTGACCACCTAGCCTCCCCCCTGTTGCATCTCGTACATTTTCAGACCCCCTCTTCTATGCGTACATCCGCACTGCGGAATTTACCCCCCCCTCCCATCCTCAATATAAAATAGCCAGTTTTAACAACAGATTGGTGTATTGCTTCTGATTCAATATTCACTATAACGAGCTAGAGGTAGACTTATCCCAACATGTTTTCGGAAAATAAATTTAAATTTACTTTGGCGTGCACAACAAGCCCACAAATGTAAAAATTTTATCATAGTATTCAAATGCAGCCACGGAGATACAGCTGATACGCTGGAGGACGCCATTTCGATACGCCAAATTCAAACATTCAGCCGCGCTTTTATAGACACACCATCGTTGGTATTATTGAACCTTTGAATTTTTGAAAAAGGGGCGATACAAGTTTGTTTGTTAAATTGATTGATCTTAGATACTACTCAATAAGATTTATTATACAATCAATTCCACTGAACTAATGACACTAATTTTCATGTAGCTTGTTTTTTTTACTTTTTTTTATAAAGGTAACTCGTTTCAAAGTAAAGAAGTAAGCCAGAAAAGTAGCAAAACTAAAAGTACACTGCATAAATTTTAACTCGTTCCAAGTAAAAGTACCCTAATGATTCCATTCTAATGAGGTGGGTTAACTTGTATTTTTAGCTCAGTGTGGCTTGAGATTTGACAAGCAGATACGCATTTCATCATCCACCATCTGCAGTCGTTCTCTTTTTTTCGATTTAATTTCTGTCAGAGTCCCTGTTTAAAGCAATAAAACACTAAGTGTGACTAAGTTAATTTAATATCAGAAAAAGAGTAAATTCGGAAATCTCTCGCGGCACACTCAGAATCTGCTACTGCACAGGCACACAGTTTGCTAGACACTGATATATGCCAGCTATGTAGTTTCGTTCTGTCGGCCAAAGGAGGCAACACCAGCAGGCTGAGTTAAAACAACAATACTTGATATTAGAAAAAATAATATTTACAATTTTTTGCCCCCCTTCTTCCCCATATGCATATATAATCAAACATTCACTTCGTTCACACCTCCCTCCCCCCTCGGTGCGTACGTAATATATGGATGACACCCAGGCCTTTCTATTCACAGGTCAACTCCGCCAAACATGTCTATCAAACGCATTCCACTTTGATTCATGTCTAAATTTGCAAATATTGGTTTGATAACATTTAAAATAAAACAAGTTTTTGCTTCTGTTTAGAAATAAAAGCATATATTCAAATGCAAAGATGTGTCTTTCTAACTGTAAAATAATTGATCGAGTAACTAAAATAAACACTTCGTTCAGCTTTCAGTTTTTTGAGATGAAAATGTTGAATTTAGATTTCAATTCATGCTCATTTGAACCAATATTTATCTTAATTGCTTATTATTTTTAACCATACTTAACAGACGGTCATTGATGTGATCAAATGTGATGCCGAAGGAGCTGAATGGCCATTCCTTCAAGACGTTTTGGAAAATAAGATCAAAGTCAAGCAGATCATTATAGAGATTCACAGTCCAAGGTGGCTAGGAGAAGAAATGACACAAGATGATTATATATACATGATTAAGCTGTTTCTTCTACTGAGAAGAAACGGCTATGTTATACATCAGAATTATCACAAAAACAACTGTTGCGGTGGTTATGCTCCAATGATGCCCAGTAGAGTAACCGAAAAGTGTTGTTACGAGATATACATTTACAATTCTAGATATGTTTGAATGATTAGAATTGAGAGCAATTAACCTTATTCTTTTTAACCTGACCTGACTTTACACTTTTTGTTTAATTTGCAATTACATGCTTATGTCCCTCTAAATTAAACATAAATAAATGTGAGAAAGGTCTCGAACAATGAAACTATTCTAGGTACACGACATGAAGCATAAAACCACATTTGGCAAAAAATCTGGAAAGTTACAGCAAATTACGCTCAAAAGTCAAATTCAAGGAATATAAAATTTTTACCAGACATACTTTGTGATTTGTTAGCATCATAACTCAGTTTTTAATGAACAGAAATAGCACCAAAACTAATTACATAAGATAAAAAAATCGTTATAAACGTGGCCCGACTAGGTCATGAAGCCCTGAGCTAAAAAAATGTAAAGGCCTTGAAACAGGGTGTTTGGACGTCGGCATTTCGGGAAAAGCTAATTTAGCCCCAGAACGTTTTGGTGCCATTCTGATATGACAATAAAATGTAATCTATACAAATCTATAAATATAACTTATGTCCTTTATGTACTGCTACACCATTAATCCGATCAGGGACGTCAATTAGGTGGGCGATCGCCCCTCTGACTTTTCAATGGGCCCCCGGCACTAAAGTAGGCCCTGTCATTTCAAAATTTTTGACGACATACAGGTGGCATTCATACAAAAATAATTGTTTTTTTGCCATCTGCACCTGATAATCAGAGTAGAAAAGAAGAAGACGTTCTTTCTCAACCCTAATATCTTCTCTAAAATAGTTCTCAGGAACAAACTCTTCTTTTAAGTTAAAGTATAGAGTCTGCGGCTGAGGGGGCCTGTTTGAGTCTCTACATTAGTAAACTTGCCTGAATTTGTAAAAGACAGTTAGTTGGATGAATGGTCCAATATTCCATTTTAATGTACTAGGACCTACCTTACTAAAGTCTGGTGAAGAGGGAACACAGCAACATCTACATCAGCCGTCAACAGAACTTTATTTACAGCATCCGTAGCAGATGTTTGCGGTTCTGCCATACTGAGATGATTTATCGCGTTGCGAACTTCTTTTCTGACGAGAAGAGCTTGGCAAGGATTGATCTCACGCTCCCGGTCGCTTACCACTTTTCGACCACCTAGAGCTCTAAAACTTTCAGAAAAGCTTTATTCTGGATGACAATACTTGAATTTAATTTTAATAAAATTTTAAAGTTTGAAACACATCTATACATACATACATATATATATATATATATATATATATATATATATATATATATATATATATATATATATATATATATATATATATATATATATATATATATATATATATATATATACTAACAAGTTCAGCCCTATTTATTAAATACATCTCTCTCCTCCTTCTCATGCCTCCTAGTTCTGATTATAAATACTATCACAACTTATGCGGCATTAAATAGCTGACTCGGTTTGGATTGTTTGTTTTTTTTGCATAAACGTGATGAATCTAATCGCTTTTAATCTCCCGTAGAATTTTATTTATCAGTAATCACAGCAATAAATGTCTCTCTCACATTTACATACATATACATAAATGAGTGGAAACGGGAAAGCAAACAGGAACAAAAAAGCAACTGAGAGCGAAAAAGCGACCGGGAACGGGAAAGCAAGCAAGAGCGGGAAAATGACCGAGATCAAAAGAGCAAGCGGGAAAGAAAAAGTGAACGGGGCGGGAAACCGACCGGAAGTGGGAAAGCGACCGGGAGCGGGAGAGCAAGCGGGGAAAGAAACGGGAGCGAAAAAGACAAGCATTAGAAAAACCCCGAGCACGTCGGGTACCCCGCTAGTCTATATATATAAAAATGAATGTTTGTATGTTAATGGCCTTTATGCATTGCTACACCATTCATCCGATCGTAATGAAATTTTCACACAACCTTGAGAGTCAAGGGGAATCAAATATAAAAAAAAAATTTGAAATCCGTCACAAAATGAGCGGAGCGGAGCGGGTGAGCGAGCGGGAACTACACACACACACACACACACACACACACACATATATATATATATATATATATATATATATATATATATATATATATATATATATATATATATATATATATATATATATATATATATATATATATAAAGTACAAAACTATTTCCTTTAAAACATCGTCATATATTGAAAATTGGCTGAAAAAATACAATTTCAAATTTCAAATCTTTCTATCGAATTAATTATGCCACCTAAACGAAAAGCTATTGATTCCACAGTTTATTCGCAATATATATATATATGAATGTTTGTGGGTTAGTTTGTCTATTATAGAAACGGGAAAGCGACCCGGAACGGACAGCGAGCGGGAACGGAAAAGCAAGCGTGAGCGGGAATGGGAGAGCAAACGTGAGCGGGAACGGGACAGCGACCGGGAACGGGAAAACGACCGGGAGCGGGAAAGCGACCGAGAGCGGGAAAGTGACCGGGAGCGGGAAAGCGACCGGGAGCGGGAAAGCGATCGGGAGCGGGAAAGCGACCGGGAGCGGGAAAGCGACCGGGAGCGGGAAAGCGACCGGCAGCGGGGAAAACGACCGAAAACGGGAAAGCGAACAGGAGTGGGAAAGCAGGTGGGAAAGGAAACGGGAGAGAAAGAGACAAACATTAGAAAAACCTCTAAAAAACCCGGGCAACGCCGGGTATCTCCGCTAGTATTCTATAAAATTTTAATTTTTGCTGAGAATAATTCGAAAAATTTAAAAATCTTTAATTTTGGCAATGCTTGTATTTTAAAATGTTTTACTTTAACTTCACCATGTTTGCTTGAACCATAAGTTAGGACAAAGGATATCTTGATATTACCACTAAAAACCAACTTCCCGTTATCCAATCGCCGCAGCAAGTTTACATCAACTAGGATTTTGGTCAAAATTACTTTCTCAAAAGTTATAAAAATTTATTTTAAAGATAGAAAGAGAGAGAGAGAAAGAATGAGAGAGAAACAACGAGAGGAAAACCTTGAGCAATGTCGCGTAACCCAGCTACATTTATACCGCATACCAGAAAAAGGACTTATCTCATATAATCAAATAATTTTGGTTTAAATTGAAGATTATTTAAGTGCCTGTCAGCTTTGCCCATGCACCCAATTCTATAACAATGTTATGATAGTCCGCTAGCTTAAATCCAGTGGCCTAAAGGCATAAATAGCTGTCTATGAGACATTTAAACGATCAAAGTCACCCAGTATTGCATCCTATATAAGTTTACACAGTATTTCATCGAAAGATATAACAAGATCTGTTAATGAATTTTTATAATGAATAATCTTAATTTTTTTAATTTTTTTAATCCCAATAAGACTAATTTTGATTAAAATATATACTAATTTTTAGAGTTTTATTTAAATTTTATGTGTATATGTCCAACGCTGATGTCATAATCCTTCAAGCTTATGGAACAAAACTAATTTGTTGTTGTTTAAAATCAACTTTAATCAAAATTATTGTTATTTATCATAGTGTTATAATTCACCATGGGTCTGTCAAACAAATCACTAAACACCACAATTACATTCAAGAATGACTATTACTAAGTTTTTTCCTTAACATCTACAAATTGGTTCTAAGAATGTTTGCCAACAATAATTTATCAAATGTAGTCAACAAAAATTCACTGAATTTACAATTAACTGCTGATTACTGAGGTTTTTTTAATAGAATCTATGAAATGTTAAAAACTCTCATCTATTATGCTTTATTTCTGAAATAACTTTTCGGAAGAGTGTGTGAAATATCTTACACACTTGAATACAAATGAGAGAAATTTATTACAAGTAGATCCTCTGAGAAATGCTATTCATCATGGTTTTCCAGTTGCTAAACATTGAGGATGTTTTTTCCACTGCTTGTTGTACATATTACAAAGGATTTAGGCAGAAGCTTTTTAAAGGTGGTACAAAATACTGAATGATCTAGACAAAATGTAGGGCTTTCAAAGTAGGTGCAAAAGTAATGTTAATTTAGCAATGAAAAATGTGATTGTTCTCTGCATTAGCTTTTTGCAGCCCAAATATTGTGGAAGCATTCACGATTCTAAATGTTCTAGCATGTCTGATAAAACACAAGGTGTGATTATTTGGTTATTTTGAGGATTGCTAGATTATATATCACCAATGATGCATGGGACTCCAAGTACCCTAATGCTTTCTAAAAATGTGGACCTTTTACAAAAGAATCTTCATAAGTAGTTATGAGTTATGATAAAAGTAATGTTGAATTTTTGAGAAAAGTGCTACTACATAATACTACTAATTAACAATTTAGATTTAATTTTATGCGTTATAAATAAACGCTTCAAATGCTATTTTTTTATTTAAAATAAAATTTGTTTATGGCGTTTTAACATGACTCAATTATCTGAAACAAGCAAGTTCTTTTTTTCAAATTGTTGAATCGAGGAATTTTTCAGTTGATAAATTTTAGTCAGTAAACTGCAATAGGTGAGCTCTCCGGTTACCCTACAAGTTTTATTCGCCAGGTTTAAAATCTGGCAAATAAAACTTTAAAACCTGGTGAATAAAACTTTTATTCATTAGGTTTAAAACCCGGTAAATAAAACTTGTATCTTCGAAACAAAAACAATAGTGCAGGTTTCGAATCGCTCTTGACTTGATTGGAACTTCTCTCTTTTTGTCCACAGTCATTATTAACATTACAACTCCTTTTAAAGAAACTTTGTTAGCTACAGTGTCGAATAGCAGACCAAGTTTCTTGATCGGGTCATAAACACGTTCTTATGTAACACGTGTAAAGATCTTCATCTATATCCTGGATCATTATCGTTACGATCAAAATTAGCAAATTAAAACTTTCAAACATTCAAATGTTTTAGCTATCATTATTATTTTTGATTTCAAACAGAATCTTGACGATGAAGAATGATATCTGCCATAATATGACACAATTTGGTAGAACAAATAGTGAAGGTGGCTACCAAGTTTGTACTTCAGGCAGCATTGCTCCCATTCCTAAGTCATGCACTGTACTGTCTTTCGGGTGATTTCTTCTATCATTGATAACAAAACAAATAGATAGCAAATTTATTTTTTTAATTAAAAATAACTTGAAATAAATAATTAAGAATTAGAAAACTCATTTAACTTTGTATAATTCAATTATACAATGGTCTGCAGTGCCAGGTCTATGGTGTGAGTGCTGCCTTACAAAAACAAAACATTATTTTAGTCTTTGACTGATAAGTTATATAACTATTGCTTACCTGTTGTAGCTTATATTTCTTCTTAGTTAGTCGATGACCGAGACAGGGGCTGGTCGTACCTTATTTTCTGAAACCTTTTGTAAAAGTTACTTTTTATGCAAATATGACTGATGGCTGGTGATGTGGGTGTTTCTTTATTTATAAAAAGTTGAATTGCAATGATTGTATAAACTAGAATAGCAATAATTACAGAAACTAAAATAGAAAGGATTATATTTGGAGGGTCCTTCAAAACTTGCCTCTCCCAAACGAGGCAGAAGTTAGCAGCGCTGCTGGATCCCCCAACTTGCTTGCAAAATAAAATCCGTGCATTGGGGTTGTGTCATAGATCGTTAGAAAAGTATTTAGAAAAGAAATATAACATAGAAACTAATATTTTGAAAATAGACCAAGAATTAAAAAAGTTATGTAGAGAAGTGTATGTTTTCCGTATCTAAATGTATTGAGAAAACTTTAGGTTCTATTTTACGGCAAACCTACCGTGATCTACATTTTGCTTCATAACATTTTTTAAAAATTGGTTTCTACGTTTAGCTATTATATTTGTCTTTCTAATGCATTAAGTAACAAACCCAATGCAGTCGAAAATTATAATCTACAGGGCCCCAAATGCAAGTAAAAAATCATCTCCATACATTTACATAGGGACAGTGACGGTTTTTCACCTATAACTTTTTTATTTTTTAGAATAATAAATTTATTGTTTTACTATTATATTTCCTTTCTAAATACCTTTCTAACAATTTATTGCACAACCCCAATGCACAGACATTTTTTGCAAGCTAGTTGGTGATATAGCAGCGCTGCTAGCTTCGGTATCATCCCTTAAGTGGAAGGTTCATGGTGTGGTAGCCGTGGCATGAAAGGTCTGACAAGATTATTACAAAAATTATTTTTAATATCATCAGTATTAGAGATGATTGGTCTTTTGACGAAGATACATCTGATTTTGGCTGCTACGTGCACAGTTTTGATCCAAGGTATTTTGTCTGGAAATATTTTTGGTTTTTCAAAAAGTAAATTGTTATTTCAGAAAATGTACTTAAACTGTGTTTATTTATTTTATCTAGCATCGGCTTAAAAGATCACATGCACGAATCACATATCCAGTTTCATAACGTTGGTCTTGGTCAAAACAACACAGTCAATGAAGTAGGTTGGCCAATGAAAAATATCATGACAATTATAGATGATCTCAAGCTGAATGACGTGAGTTTACAGCATCATAATACGTTCATCGAAATAAGATAGATTGAAAAACTAACTGTTTACCATGGAACCCCTTCAGTTTGAATCTCCGTCACTAAATATATAACGGTTTGAAGTCAAATTACAGAATTTCAGATTCATAAATTGCTAAATGTTTAACATGGCTGGCAGAACAATAATTATTTTAAATCAGTTTTAGATGGTTTACTTTATTTGCATGCTCGAGATTATAGTATCACCTTTGCAAAAAAAAAATTTGTAGATTTTTATTTGTGCTTTTTCAATTGTGAAGCTATTATATAATGATAAGCGTGGAATTTGGGAGTGTAGGTGATGGGGCCAGCTGTTTCCTCCGGAAAGTGTGCGTTTTGAAAAAAGTTGATAGAGTATGCAATGTACACAGTCTACAATAACAATCTATGCACACCAATACAATAATTGAAATGGCAACCCTTAAAATATTGGTATATACATAGATTGTTTTCTGTTGGTGCTGACAAAGTTCAAACCACAAGGGGCCATTCACATATTACGTACGCATTAAACTCGAGATTTTGACCACCTAGCCTCCCCCCTGTTGCATCTCGTACATTTTCAGACCCCCTCTTATATGCGTACATCCGCACTGCGGATTTAACCGCCCCCCCTCCCATCCTCAATATAAAATAGCCAGTTTTAACAACAGATTGGTGTATTGCTTCTGATTCAATATTCACTATAACGAGCTAGAGGTAGACTTATCCCAACATGTTTTCGGAAAATAAATTTAAATTTACTTTGGCGTGTACAACAAGCACACAAATTTAAAAATTTTATCATAGTATTCAAATGCAGCCACGGAGATACAGCTGATACGCTGGAGGACGCCATTTCGATACGCCAAATTCAAACATTCAGCCGCGCTTTTATAGACACACCATCGTTGGTATTATTGAACCTTTGAATTTTTGAAAAAGGGGCGATACAAGTTTGTTTGTTAAATTGATTGATCTTAGATACTACTCAATAAGATTTATTATACAATCAATTCAACTGAACTAATGACACTAATTTTCATGTAGCCTGTTTTTACCAATGCTTTTATTAACTCGTCGTCTCTGTTTCTCTGTCTGTCTGTTTCTCTGTCTGTCTGTCTGTTTCTCTGTCTGTCTGTTTCTCTGTCTGTCTGTTTCTCTGTCTGTCTGTTTCTCTGTCTGTCTGTTTCTCTGTCTGTCTGTTTCTCTGTCTGTTTCAAATCTTGCAATCAATTTTTGAGTCACTTCCTGATGATAGATTTTTTTCAAATTTTGCATACATGCTCAAAATAGAAAACAATGCAATATTCAATTATTAGTTTTACAATAAGTCAATTAATTTAGTTAATTTTAATTAATTTCGATATTTCGATATAATCAAGATATTTCGACTTTAATCTATATATATAAAAATGAATGTTTGTATATATGTATATATGTTAATGGCGTTTATGCATTGCTACACCATTCATCCGATCGTAATGAAATTTTCACACAACCTTGAGAATCAAATATAGAGATAATTTTTTTGAAATCCGTCACAAAATGAGCGGAGCGGAGCGGGTGAGCGAGCGCGAACTATATATATATATATGTATGTGCGTATGTATGTGTGTATGTATGTATGTGTATGTGCATGTATGTGTGTCTGTGTGTGTGTTTATGTATGTACTAGCGGAGATACCCGGCGTTGCCCGGGTTTTTTAGAGGTTTTTCTAATGTTTGTCTCTTTCTCTCCCGTATCCTTTCCCACCTGCTTTCCCACTCCTGTTCGCTTTCCCGCTCCCGGTCGCTTTCCCGCTCCCGGTCGTTTTCCCGTTCTTGGTCGCTGTCCCGTTCCCGCTCACGTTTGCTCTCCCATTCCCGCTCACGCTTGCTTTTCCGTTCCCGCTCGCTGTCCGTTCCGGGTCGCTTTCCCGTTTCTATAATAGACAAACTAACCCACAAACATTCATATATATTTATAATCTTAGCAAATCTATTTTACGTTTTATAGGCTAACAGAAGTTATGAAAGAATGGAAAAGAGAAAATGAGCGTGAACGGGAACGGGAGAGCAACCCTGACCGGGAATGGGAGAGCAAGCATGACCGGGAACGGGAGAGCAAGCGTGAGCGGGAACGGGAAAGCGATCGGGAACGGGAAAGCGACCGGGAACGGGAAAGCGACGGGAACGGGAAAGCGACCGGGAACGCGGAAAGCGACCGGGAACGCGGAAAGCGATTGGAATCGGGAGAGCAAGTTTGGAAGGAAACGCGAGCAAGAGAGAAAATCGATAACAAAACTTCTGAGCGGGAAAGCGACCGGGAGCTGGAAAACGACCGAGAGCGGAAAAGCGACCGGGAACGCGACGAAAACGGGAAATTGGAGAAGGAAACGGGAGCGAGTGAGACAAACATTAGAAAAACCTCTAAAAACCCCGGGCAACGCCGGGTAACCCCGCTAGTATAAAATAAAAGAGTAATATAAGAAAAAATTGATTGCAAAATTTGTGTTTTAATTACATATAAGAGCATTGGTTTTAAAAATTCGTTTTTAATTTACTTGTTTTTACTTTCTTTATAAAAGTAACTCGTTACAAAGTAAAGAAGTAAGCCAGAAAAGTAACAAAACTAAAAGTACACTGCATAAATTTTAACTCGTTCCAAGTAAAAGTACCCTAATGATTCCATTCTAATGAGGTGGGTTAACTTGTATTTTTTAGCTCAGTGTGGCTTGAGATTTGACAAGCAGATACGCATTTCATCATCCACCATCTGCAGTCATTCTCTTTTTTTCGATTTGATTTCTGTCAGAGTCCCTGTTTAAAGCAATAAAACACTAAGTGTGACTAAGTTAATTTAATATCAGAAAAAGAGTAAGTTCGGAAATCTCTCGCGGCACACTCAGAATCTGCTACTGCACAGGCACACAGTTTGCTAGACACTGATATATGCCAACAGCGCGTCGACGCAAGTAGCAGTCTATGTAGTTTCGTTCTGTCGGCCAAAGGAGGCAACACCAGCACGCTGAGTTAAGACAACAATACTTATTATTATTAAATGTAAATTTGTAATGCGCTTTTTTTAAAAAGTCACAAAAGCGCGTCGCGTCAAATCATAAATTTAGGAATAAAGTTCGGTCTTAAGCAGCTTCCTGAAACCGCCGAGGTCCAAAGCTGGATTCCTCAGGTCAGCAGATAGGCTTTTCCAAACGACTGGACCAGCAGTGGAGAATCCGCGCCTGCCGAGAGTCGTTGTCTTTGACGATGGAACGAACAAGTCGCCGGCCGCCGCCGATCGAAGGTGGGACCGACCAGCAAGCGTTGAGATCGGTACACACAATTGCTGCAGGTAGACCGGAGCCGTGTGGTGGAGGCACTTGTATACCATCAGACCCAACTTGAACTGAATTCTCTGCGGGAATGGAAGCCAGTGAAGTTGCGTCCGCATGAGATCTGATACGGGAGACCAGCCGGGCAACTGAAGAACAAGACGAGCAGCTGCTCGGAGAATGGATTGGAGCCTGTTGATTTGAAACTGTCTAAGTCCGGCCATGACACCATTACAGTAATCAAGCCGGCTGTGCACGAGTGCTCTGATGAGTGAATGGGCGGAGTCCGTGGTGAGGCTACGGCGGACGACGCGCAGTTGACGGAGATGATAGAAGCATGAACGAGTAAGATGAGAAAAATAATATTTACAATTTTTTGCGTACATACGCATTTGTTGGAGTTCCCCTCCCTCCCCATATGCATTTATAAGCAAAACTTTCACTTCGTACACACCCCCCTCCCCCCTCGGTACGTACGTAATATATGGATGACACCCAGGCCTTTCTATTTACAGGTCAACTCCACCAAACATGTCTATCAAACGCATTCCACTTTGATTCATGTCTAAATTTGCAAATATTGGTTTGATAACATTTAAAATAAAACAAGTTTTTGCTTCTGTTTAGAAATAAAAGCATATATTCAAATGCAAAGATGTGTCTTTCTAACTGTAAAATAATTGATCGAGTAACTAAAATAAACACTTCGTTCAGCTTTCAGTTTTTTTAGATGAAAATGTTGAATTTAAATTTCAATTCATGCTCATTTGAACCAATATTTATCTTAATTGCTTATTATTTTTAACCATACTTTTCAGACGATCATTGATGTGATCAAATGTGATGCCGAAGGAGCTGAATGGCCATTCCTTCAAGACGTCTTGGAAAATAAGATCAAAGTCAAGCAGATCATTTTAGAGATTCACAGTCCAAGGTGGCTAGGAGAAGAAATGACACAAGATGATTATATATACATGATTAAGCTTTTTCTTCTACTGAGAAAAAACGGCTATGTTATACATAAGAATTATTACAAAAACAACTGTTGCAGTGGTTATGCTCAAATGATGCCCAGTGGAGTAACCGAAAAGTGTTGTTACGAGATATACATTTACAACTCTAGATATGTTTGAATGATTAAAAATTGAGAGCAATTAACCTAATTCTTTTTAACCTGACCTGACTTCACACTTTTTTTTTAATTGTTTAAGCGACGACGATTGATGGAGCCTTTATTTTGTTTGGTTAACAAACGAAAACAAACATTTTTTTCATTAGTGGCGTCTAGAGTAAAAAAATTATAATTTTTTGTTGATTACAGTTTAATTAATTTGTTTAAATAATTAAATCTGGCAAAAAATTTTTTAAATGCTATAAAATTGAAGATTTCAACGTTGTCTCATTTTAGGCAACTCACTGTCTCATCTTAGGCAATAGGATCTTAGGCATCCTATTGCCTAAGATGAGACAATTTAGGACATTTACTCAGCGACGGATCCAGGGGGGATGGGGGGATACATCCACCCCACCAGATTACTAAAAAAATTTTATATGCTAAAAAATGTTTCTTTTTTTAAGCCCCAACAGATTTAGCGACTAATCCAGTAGGAATGCGGGGTATGAACCCATCGCTAGATTACTGTGAAACGAGAATGCAGACCGGCATGGGAATTACATTACTACATATACAGCTGAACGGAGCTTTAGTGCCATGAAGATATTGAAAAGCTAATTGCGCAACAGAACTAGGGGCGCTACTAGGGGGGCTTTTGTTCCTTTTTACACACTTTTACTTAACTTGACTTCTCTGTCTGTCTGTCGTCAACATTTGCAATTGATTTTAAACTAACTTCCCGATGAGCTAGAGACTTCAAAATTTGAACATACCTTTGAACTGATTAACAATGCATTCTATCAAATTTTCGGACCGACTGGACAAAATTTAATTAAATAATTATTTGTGATATTTTTGTCGAACTATTTATTGTCTATGCTAATATGCTCGTTGTTTATATAATGATACAAACTGTATCAAACATAACACAAAAATTTTTAATAATATAAATAATATATAATAATTTTTAAGTGTGTTTTTAAAAAACCTTGTTTTTTGGTTCACTTGTTCTATCATTAATAAATCATAATTTAATAATTATTAAAGATACCAAAAAAAAGATTGCGGCGGGCTTTTCTTCTTCTTTTCAACTTCAGCACCTCCAACATTTTTTTCGGCTTGCACCTCTGAACAGAACCGCAGATGAGCGTTTTACTGGCCTAACATTGCTATATATCCAAAACTGGAATGATTTGTCCGAGAACTAACTAAAACTGGAATGATTTTATTGTCCGAGAACTAACTAAAACTGGAATGATTTGTCCGAGAACTAACTAAAACTGGAATGATTTGTCCGAGAACTAACTAAAACTGGAATGATTTGTCCGAGAACTAACTATAAATAAAATGAATGATCCTAAATGTTTAGTTATTTTTTGCGTTATTTGACAAAAGTTTGTAATTAAAAAATATACTTATCACAGATGTAGATGTATTAAAAAACATAAGCAAAATAAATTTCATTTCTTTGGTTTCTCAATATGGGCCTGAAAAATCTAAGAATTTTTTTTTATTCTCCATGTTTGACAGAAGTTGGTGTGTTTTTTTTGTTACCGATATTAATATTAATATCAGTCTTTCCTCTGATTGCGCTGGATTTGATATCGGCACCAGCCTCGCAAGCTTTTGACAGCTGGCAGACGCAACAGGATGGAAAAATCGTTGAAAGTAAACTAAGATCTACCACTTGTTGACATGGCCTCTTAATCTTTATTGTTGTATTAAATTAAAAATATATGAGCAGAAAATTCAATCCATGATAAAAATATTTATTTCAACCGCCACCACTGACTTGTGACACGTTCAAGCTTATAGCAATTGACTTTCAATAAGTTGCGAGGTGGCGGTTGAAAAACTGGTCTAACACAGTTCAGGGGGTGCGAAAAATAAAAATTTTAAAATAAAATTTGAAACATATATATATATATATATATATATATATATATATATATATATATATATATATATATATATATATATATATATATATATATATATATATATATATATATATATATATATATATATATATATATATATATATATATATATATATATATATATATATATGGTGTAGCAATGCATAAAAGACACGTACATATATACTTACATACATAATCTCGTAAGCATCCACTAAGAGAGGATTTTTGAAAATTTTGCTCCTGAGGGGAAGAAACTGGAAAACAAACGTTTTTCTAAAACAATGTATATCTCGAAAACCAAAAATGAGGAGATTTTGAAATTTGGTATATGGATTCTTCTTGAAAAATAAAAAGATACGTGTTTCACCATTTTTGAGGCGCTGGTGGCAGAGCGGTAGAGCGCTCGCCTGTTGATCGTTAGGTCGGCAGTTCAAGCCTCACCTGCGTCACCAGCGTAACTCCCTTAGGCAAGGAGTTCACTCGCATTGCTTTCTCATGTCTATGAAAATAGCGTGTTCTTCGAAGTTTCCGATCCAAAGGAACCTTCGTAAGCGCCTCTGACTTATCTGGCGCTATATAAATTCATCATTATTATTATTATTTTTGAAAATTCGGTTTCCCGGTACTCAAATGTGGGTTGGAAAATTGGGTTATTTGGTTTTTAAAGTAGCTGCTACTCAAAAACTGTGAATGCTACAGGAGTAAAAATTAGTATTTAGTTTCTACTCCAAAAATAATGATATACGTGTTTAAGCATTTTTTAAAATTTGGTTTCCAGGACTTCAAATGTGGGGTGGAAAATAGGGTTATTTGTTTTTTAAAGTAACTGCTACTCAAAAACTGTAAATACCACAGATGTAAAAATTAGTATTTAGTTTCTATTTTAAAAATAATGATATACGTGTTTCACCATTTTTTGAAAATTTGGTTTCTGGGACCTCAAATGTGAAGTGGGAAAAGGGTTATTTGATTTTAAAATAACTGCTACTCAAAAACTGTAAGTGCTACAGATGTGAAAATTAGTATTTTGAGGTTTTGTGCCGGTTAAAAGTAGATGAGTTCAGTTTATCACCGGACGGACGGGCCAAGCCGTTATTTTAGTGTCTTCATACGGCCCTCCCCAATATACAAAACACTGATTTTTTTAATACCGAAAATTACTTTCTCAAAAGTTATAAAAATTTATTTTAAAGCTAGAAAGAGAGAGAGAGAAAGAATGAGAGAGAAACAACGAGAGGAAAACCTTGAGCAATGTCGCGTAACCCAGCTACATTTATACCGCATACCAGAAAAAGGACTTATCTCATATAATCAAAATTTTTTGGTTTAAATTGAAGATTATTTAAGTGCCTGTCAGCTTTGCCCATGCACCCAAATCTATAACAATGTTATGATAGTCCGCTAGCTTAAATCCAGTGGCCTAAAGGCATAAATAGCTGTCTATGAGACATTTAAACGATCAAAGTCACCCAGTATTGCATCCTATATAAGTTTACACTGTATTTCATCGAAAGATGTAACAAGATCTGTTAATGCGACAAAAATCTATTTATTTATAATTTATGTCAATCACGTAATCAATGATGTTACATCAACAACTCTAAAGTAGAATAGTTAAAAAGAACTGGAGGGTGGGGTGCTTCTTGAACTTAACACTTTCTAATTCAGCATTTACTGGTGTCTTTATGTAAAACCTCCAGTAGGATATTATAATCTTCACTAAGAGAGCATATAATGCAGAAGTTATAAAAATTCAAGTGATTGAAAGCTTCTAAAATTACTTCTTAATACTACTCATCCGAACCAGCTTTAGCAGATGACACTAAATAGAGCATGATGATAAAAAAAATGATAGAAGTCGTGACAGAAATCATTACGATACAAAACTGAATCCAACTAAAAAAAAAAAAGAATAAATTAAATCTTTATTTTGTTTAATGCAGTGAATCAACAACAAAAAATTAATTCCCCAGAATGAGACAGATCTTTTGATTGGACAGTAAATTTCAATAAAATAAGACTAGCAGAAATAAATCAATCAATATAAAGTAGCAGTTGCAGATGACAGTAGTAGTAAGTAAGTTAGTAATGACGTACATATGTTGTAGTGGTATATAAAAAAAACTTGAATGTTTTAATAAATGCAATACAATGAATGACTCAATGAGAAGTAATTTTCACATGTATCAGCATGTTAATATTTGTATGCATGTGTGTGTGTGTGTGTGTGTGTGTGTGTGTGTGTGTGTGTGTGGTAGTATATCTCATAGGAATGGTGTAAAATATAGTAAAATCAATATCAATACTGCACAGAAAAGGAATGTTATAAATTTTAAAAAAGTTTAAACAATGTCACGTGTCATTAGAATTATCTAGGTCACTCGAGATCAGCGAATCAGGTTCGTTGGTGACTCCGGTGTAGACTGGATCGAGTACTGTGACTTTCCTGTTTGAATATTCATGGATAGTAAAATTAAAAACAAAAAAAAACTTTACAAAATAAAATAAAATAACAAATTGCTATTTTTAATAACTAAATAAAAAATTACCCTTGTGGAGAATTTTCAACAAGAAGTCTTTTTCGTGTGGCTGGAAAGCATAAGTGAGATAGTTCAGTTTTTTTGTTAACCCATTTAGGAAATTTAAAATATTTAGTTAAATTAAAGTTATTAAAATTACTTATTCGTGTAAGAAACAAACTTGAAAACTGCTAAACTTCTCAAGTTTTAAATAAACAACCATAAAGCTTTAAATTCTCGAAATTAATATACATATAGTATTTATAAAAAACAAAAAAAAAACCTCTGATGTAATCCATCTGCTCATAAAGGACTTTTTTAATTTCTTCCGTCCAATCCAGCTTCTCCTCGGCAGAGTGAGCAACGAAACTCCAAACTTCATTCCTCGACCACAACTCGAATCTCTTCTCGTCTCCTCCCTTCGGAGATTCTACAAGAGGACCAACCTCATCCGTCTGCAAGGAAAAAAATCTGAATTAATCACAAAGTCAATTACCTCAATGCTCAATAAAATTAACTTGTTTAACAATTTTTAGCTTATAATTCAAACTTATTAATCGACAAATCAACTCGTGCTATGCTGTGCAAAATATACAGTTTCATTCTACCAATGAAATGTGATGGTGCAACAATACTATGCACAAATACTAAAAACTATAAATAATAGTCAGTATAATCACAATCAGGATAATAAGCAATCCTAGTAAAAATTATTCAAAAAATGAATTTATAAAAAAATATTAAAAAAAAAATAAAATTCAACAAAAAGGAGAAAGAAAACAAATTTTGAAACCTTAAGAGAACATTTGAAGACATAAGAGCCGAGACCACTTGAGGCTTCTTTCTTCTTACAGAACAGAATACACCTGTCGTAGAGAAACACCTGCCTCCTGTGGAATGTCTGCTTGATTGATGGCGACCTGTCCTTCCTCTTCTCCACGTTCACGTCTAAACTTCCCTGCATTAACAATCTACCTTGCTCCATCAGGTCTCCCTGAAATTAGCAGCAATTTAAATCAATATAAATGAATTTAAAGATAATAGAATGTAGTGAACAGTTAAGAAATATAAGTTAATAAATAGATATTATAAAATTTAATAAATAAACATACTTTAAAAAAATAGAAAATGTATATAAATAAAATATAAAGAAATATAAATATATATAGATAATAGTTAATGAATAAACATACTTTAATAAAATGATAATGAAAGTTAATAAAATTTAATAAGCTGATAACATAATTTTATTAATTATTAATCGATAAAGTCTTTTTCTTCAAGTTATTTACACAAATGGGCAAATATGAGTTATAAATATATTTTAATTCACTAAATTCAACAAGATAAACTAACATAACTGATCAAAACAAGCAAATGTAATGTATCATTCAAGATGTAAACTAAAGCAGAAGCAGAAAACAAACGAAACTGCCAGGAAGAAAAACCAACCGGAAACCCGATAATGGAGAGCTGATGCATGGAATTGTTGACATACTTCAAGACATCGGAGATGGACATGATTGCCTTCTTAAGATCACTCGACTCTGATTGGTTAGTCGTCATGCGAACTAACTCCTATAATTAAAGAACATTCATATCTACATGATATCCGTAAAATGTTTAATAAAACATGCAAATGAATTCATATATCCCAATAAAATACAGAGACCTAGCCAGGGGAACACAAGTCCCCTGGCGCCATTTGAAAGAGGGCACCAAATGTTGGAAAATTTGTGGAAAAGTACCTATGACTACATCTCCAGTCATTAGCTATTTTTGGATACAAAAGTGTATTTTTTGAGAGAAAAGTTTACAGATGGGAATTTAGGGGCCCATTTCTTAGAACCTGTCCCCAGATGCCAAAAACCCCAGCTATACCTCTGATGAAATATTAGCAAATAATATAACTAAAATAATGAAATGAAATATTATTATGTAACACAACAAGTACCTTAAGGAGAAGATGATACTTGGTGATCCTTTGAACAGGCTTCAATATATATGAACTGAATGGGAGTGGATGGTTTAATCTCTTCTGACACTCCTGGTCAATATATAAATCTTTTTTATTGTTGGCATTATTGACAACATAAATAAGCCTTACCACTGTTGCAAACATTCATTGCTCCAAACATCATCATCATCACCATCATCATCGTCATCATCATCACCATCATCGTTATCATCATCATCATCACCAACATCACCACCATCACCATCATCATCACACGCGAACCTTAAAAAACGGATTGTTGTCTCCGACTTTCTCGATGAGCTGCTCGGCTCTGATTTTGTTCTGACAATAAATGCTGTAGAAGTGCAGACGTTCTTTCTATTTAAAAACAAACAATTTGTGAAAACAAATTAATAATTCATGCTATATATAATTAAACATCTAAACAAATAGATAAATTATGCAAATAATAGTTTAATAAAATTGTAATAAATTATGCAAATAAAAAAAACCAACATTTTCTATGAAACACTTTCCCACATCACCGGTACGACAGTCACAAGCTTCAAGGCTCTTTAAAAATGTTCTGCATTTAGAAAAAATAGCATTTCAAACTCACTGAATGATATACATCACAATAAATAAATAAATAAATAAATAAATAAATAAATAAATAAATAAATAAATAAATAAACTAAATAACTAAATAACTAAATAAAGAAAGAAAAAAATAAATAGTAGTTATATTTTGTTTTGTTGTATATTATTTGTCCTTGTCAATGTATGTGTAACTTTATCGAATGTATAACATTTAAAAAAATTAGTTGTTAGATAGGGACTTTTCTGATCTTCTGATATTAATAACCAAATAACATCAACTCACTCTGAATGGAAAGCATAAATATCTTTGATGTTACCAAAGAGGACGTCTCGTTTTCCCAGGAGAAGTTCAGGAATGAGAGGTTGCAACTCGGGATTGTCAAATTGGTCATAATAGCCCTGGAGTAATAATAATTAATACTTTTTAGGAATAAATAAATAATAATTACCACCAGTATACAAATTTGTACAGAAAATCCAGCTTACATTAGCATAATAAAGAATTTTTTTTAAAGGCCATCAAATGTCATGCCACTGTTATTCTTAAAATTGGTTTTTTAGTTTATTTTAATAGCGACATGTTACCATCACTTGTCTTAAAACAATTTTCATTTTTTTTTGCAAAGTGGATGATAAATCCTATTTAACACAGCTAAATAGTAGAAAAAAGTGTCTGCAATGCTGACAAAGTCAACTTTAGATACCATTTTAAATTAGCATACCAGTAATGTTGTAAGTCTAATATGTCAAAATCCATCTAAATAGTATTGGTTCACATTATGACAATATCGTCTTTTATTACATGGTCAGCAACAATAGAAAATAAGTTTAAAAAAAAACAAAATCCAATATCCATTCTGATTTTTTACCAATTTCTCTAGCAATAAATATTTACAAAATGTTTTTCCATAAATAGCTTCAAATTAATTACAATGTAATGTTTACATGAGTTTTATTATTTAATTTCCAAGAGAGAGTGGATGAAAAAAGATAAATATTCAAACATTCACATTCTCAGCTTGATGTTTCCAAACTTTTAGTTTTTCAATAAAAGAAAAAATTTCTCATCAGCTGAAACTATTTTCTTACTAAATAATAATATTCCCAATAAATAATAATATTCGCACTAGATAATAATATTCTCACTAAATAATAATATTTTCACCGAATAATAATAATATTCTTACTAAACAATAATATTCTCACTAAATATTATTTAGTAAATAATAATAATCTCACTAAATCATTGTATTGAAATATTTAATTCATTCTGGTGGTTAAGTATATCTGCTATCTAGGCCAATTGAAGTGTTGCATTTCTCACTACAAAGTCTTTAATTTTATTCTGATTTTGTTTAGCAGGAAACAGTTTAATTTATTCGCACATTTCAAATAACTTATTTAGCATATCTCTTTTATAGAGCCAACTTATGTTGCTGTTATAACGAAGGACAGTAAGATCGGTACCAATTTCTTTAAGATACATGAAAGATACACAAACTGACAAAGCACCCATTCTGAGATTTAAGAAATTAACACAACAAATAATAATTCTTAATTTTTTAAATTATGTGTCATATTAAAGTGTTTTTTCTGTTTGTATTTTTGAAAATTAACGACAAAAAAAATTAAAACATTTATGCACACCAGGTTTTGCGTCTGGAATTCTTCAACTGAAATTATTAAAACCATTCACCGGCCAGACAATATTACGACGGTGGCTTCTATGATTTTACAGGTGATGTGACTTGAAACAGCTTTACATTTTAAACCAAACACCTAAAATTTAAATCCTATTATTTTCATAAATGCTCCACCATATAAAGAAACTACTAATTTTATTTTAAAAATAAAAATTTTGTCATTTTTAATGAATCTCGTTACAATAAATATAAATTACATTAAATATATATATACATACAGTACATCAAATATATATATACATACATTACATTAAATACATATACATACTGAAAGTAAAAATATACACAGTTTACTTCAATGATATTCTTCAGATCCGCTGTGTATGATCTTTCTGTCTCGATCAGTTCTTGTATGACATGACTGAAATGTAAAGTAACATCTTAAAAATGATATCTTTAACATTTACCATGACATGTTTAACATGATATTTAACATGTTTAACATGATATTTAATATGTTTAACATTATACTTGACATAATTAACATTATAAACTATATAAATAACACCATAAATATTACACAATTACCATTATAGGTTTCATAATTAATATCATACATTACATAATTATAAGTTACATAATTAATATCATACATAACATAATTATTATTATATTATTATATTATTATACTAGTAGTTTTGCCCGTCCCAAGGATGGATGTTTTAAAATTACGATGAACTTTGGATACATTTTTTGGATTAATATAAGTTTATTAATTATTTATTTATTTATTTATTAATGTATTTATTTATTTATTTATGTATTTATTTATCATTTATTTATTCATTGATTTATTTATTTATTTATTTACGCATTCCAAAACAAATGAAAAGATAAAAATAGATTAAAATATTAATTTAGGTAAGATAAAAATTTTCTAATTTATTTAATTATATAAAAATATATAAAAATAATGTATTTATAAAATTATTTATTATATATAAATTAATTTGCCATAGATAGCAGATCGTCACACAAAAACGTCTTACACAGACATGGGCTATTATATATATTAATGTTACATGATTATTAACATTATACATTACACTTTCCGAACATTTCAAAATTGATACATGACCCAACCGATACATTGATACAAATAAAGCTTCCTCAATAGAACACAGACCTTCTCTTTCTTCGGATGGTTCCAGAATCAGGGACAGGCTGGATGCCAATCAAATCTTCTCTTAATCTCGATGGAATGTATTTCTCCTATTTATCATTCAAACGGCCATTAAATTATTATAATTTTCATAAAATATGCATATTCGTCAGCCTATCAAACCAGATTTTCAACTCACGACTGCATGCAAATTAAACTTGAAATAAATTATTAGATGATTATAACATGCAAAATAAAACTTGTTAGCCTGAAACATTCAAGTGAAAAAAAATCACTCATTGTTAGGAACTGAAGCTTTCTAAAAACTTCTTAACACACTGAAGAAAAAGAACTTAAATATTTAAACAAATAAATTTTTTTTAAACCAAAATAATCGTGAGTAACAAACAAAAGCTACTTTTCGATCGGCACAATGCATGAAAGAGATGGAAATTTTTCAATATTTTAGTGAAAACCTGATTAGTTTCTGCACAACCATTCTCCCTCAAGTGTGAATTTAATGAAAGAAATTCGAAAAGTTATTTGCCACACGGCCACTTTCGCGGTTATTTTTACTCCACTGGGTTTTCCCCAACCAACCCACCATGTCATCGGATGAAGAGAGTCGTTTAATGTCGATGAGGTAAGGATGTGATTGGTTCGAAGCATCGGCCGGTTCCCCGTTGTTAAGAGATGGTATCTCTTTACCAGGCAGTGGCATGCTCTGAGATTGGATGATGGAGAGCTTACTGATCAGATTTTGATCTTGCATGACCATACCGGAAATTAATCTCGAATCAACTATGAGGGTTGGTTTGCCGCATTTCCTGTGCTTCGCTTGAGCCGGGTTCGACTTTCCTTTCAGGCCGTCGTAAGAAACGTCTTCGGAATTCAGCGAATCCAACGACTTGCTGTCTTCGCCGTCGCATTCGTTATCTTTGAAATTGTCTAACGAAGCTAATTTCCTGCTTTGCACTGTTCTTTCTCGCTTTCTCACAATCTCAGCGACTTCAACTCTTTTAATTTCTAAATTATCGAGCAGATCTGAAATTTCTGCTTGCAGGTCAGAATGTCTTGAACAGTTCGACTGTATGGCGTTCTGCAAACAAGCCATCATTTGTGGTTATGGAAAAGATGAGAATAAGAACCAATCAACTCGTAATAATATCCTCGTATAGTTTATAACAATAAAACTAACCAATAGGGTTTCATCTAGGACCTCGGAGTGATCTGATTGGAGTTTTTCAAATCCTGAAAACTCCTCCCCAAATTTGAATGATTTTAATTCGTTTATTGCCGTGGAGATTTTTTCTAGAGATCCCTCATCATCCAATAAAGGGGAGTACATGTTCATAAGCTCCTCCCCCTTATTAATCCATTTAACAGCCTAATATTTCAAGATTCAGTAATATTTTAAATTTTATGAAAACATACAAACAAATAAATTAAAAAAAGACAACAAACATAACAATCTACAGAAAATAATAAGCTTAATTTCTAATGTAAGCAGAACTCAATCACATGTATATGCGTTCTTAACGGAAATTATCTAAATAAATTTTGTTAACAGAAACCGCAAAATCAATTAAAATAACATGTTAGTTACAATGACAAGAAAATCAACTAAATAATAAACACGTTAAATGTACAAAACGATGACCGATTTTTAATCATAAATAACACTCAATAAAACGACACATATCAAAGAAACCTTATCCATAGCAGACACAGCCCCTTGTTTCTTCTCCAACAGTTTGAAAGCAAAATTAATATTTTCTCTGAGTTCGTTCATTCTTTCATTTACATCATCCAGTCTTTTTCTGAGATCGGTAGACATTCTGTCGACGAGACGTTCCCCGGACCCCGAAGTCGTCTCAGCATCGGTGCTGCTCCCCATGGTGGTCAAGGACATTGTGATTGCTTCGTTGTTGTCCAACTGGTCATTGGTCATCGTCAGCAGCGAATCTTTGTCATTGGTCGTTAAAGTTTCCAGATCTCGGATGAGGTTTTCACACTCTCTCATTGAAGACTATGAAAAAGTTTTTTTTTTGTAAATATATATCAATATGTTAACACGATCAACATAAAAACAGGATCAACATAAACCAAATCAGCATATGAAGCAATCTTGAAAGTGCCAGGTTACAAAAGGATGAGAGAATGACAAGCGAATACAACCTTAACAGAATTTTCAACATTTCTGAGCATGTTGATGTTGAGTTGAACTTCATCGATTGTTGAACATTTTGCTTCTTTCAACTTATTCAACTCTTCAAAGTAAGCATCCGGCTTCTTTGTCAGCTGAATTAAAAAAATTGTTCATTTTAAAATCAATATTTTAGTTTATTAATTACTTTTAAAATCATAAAAATAAAATAATTTCACTTGTATACATAATATTGAAATCCTAAACTGTTACGTGTCGGTCTAGTGGTTTAGACACCGGCTTGGATATCCGGAGTACACGGGTTCGACAAAAAACTAACTCAGATGTGCTCACGTCAACTCAGCGTTTCATCCTTTAGTGGTCGATAAACGAGTACCAATTTCGGTTGGGGGTTAAAGTCCTTCGTGCACTTGTGGAGCTAGCGAGTAGTATGCGCGCTGCCAGCGGCACCCTAAAACACTGCACACGCCGTTAGTCTTATCTGCAAGTTGCCAACATTGTAAAGTGGCCACTGGTCTGTTCAGTAAGTGGCACTCGAAAATGAATGTACTTTAACTTTAAACTTTTTACACACGGTACTGTTATCATCATATGCATATTTTTGATGATTTACAAATGGGAATTATTTAAATAAAGATCATCAGTTGTTATGTTGTTTAAATAAATGACGAGATCAAACAAGAATAATAAAGACAATTTAAAAGAAAGAGCGAATAAAACAAAGAATGGTTTCATTCAAGAATACAATGCATTATAATTTCAGCATATCATAAACAGATTAATCTGAATCTGATTTAAACAAATTAAAATGAAAATACATTTATTACCATAAAAATGAAAATACCATTAATAAAAAAAAATGAAAACACATTCAATATAATAAGATGAAAATACATTTAATATAAAAAAAAATAAAATTACTTTAATATGAAAAAATGAATATACATTTAATTTAATAACATGAAAATACATTTAATATAATAACATGGAAATACAATTAATATAATAACATGATAATACATTTAATATAATAACATGAAAATACATTTAATATAATAACATGAAAATACATTTAACGTAATCAGATGAAAATACATTTAATATAATAAGATGAAAATACAATTAATACAATAACATGAAAATACATTTAATATAATAACATGGAAATAAATTTAATATAATAAAATATAATAATAATAATACATTTAAATAATATAATATCACTCACCTCGTCAACAACTTCACTCATCTCTTTCATTTTCAACACTTTTTTCATAACAACGTCGTGTCCGTCGCAAAGACCTTGACATTTAACCTTCAAATGTTCCAAGGTCACTTGTAATCTGAAACAACATTTGTGATCAATAACAGATACCATCGATCAATAATGGATACCATCGATCAATAACGGATACCATCGATCAATAACGGATACCATCGATCAATAAGAGATACCATCGATCAATAACGGATACCGCCGATCAATAACGGATACCATCGATCAATAACGGATACCATCGATCAATAACGGATACCGCCGATCAATAACGGATACCATCGATCAATAACGGATACCATCGATCAATAACGGATACCATCGATCAATAACGGATACCATCGATCAATAACGGATACCATCGATCAATAACGGATACCATCGATCAATAACGGATACCATCGATCAATAACGGATACCATTGATCAATAACGGATACCATCGATCAATAACAGATACCATCGATCAATAACGGACACCATCGAAGAATCAAAAAGAATTGAAAACCACCTTTCAGCAACACCAGAAAGCATCATCTTGGAGGGCATCGTCTCAGTGGAGTGGCTGTTGAAATAATCCAAACTGGCCTTGACATTTGATCTGCAACCGTCGATTTTGTCCTTCAGCATTTGATAAGAATTGGCGTTGTCGGTCATTTTGGTTTCGAGGTCGTACTTGGACGTAATGCACATTTCTTCATAGAAGGAATTCATCAATTCATTCTTTTCTAGAAGTGCTTCGAGATCCGTTTTCACGTGTTCAACGTAGCTTTCGATACTTTCTACCATCTGCGAACACAAGTTATGTTTGTATCAATATTTAAAACACACAATATTTAAAACAAACTTTCAATCCTATAAACAATGAGCATATTAGCATAGACAATAAATAGTTTCACAAAATATCACAAATAATTATTTCATTAAATTTTGTCCAATCGATCCAAAAATTTGATAGAATGCATTATTAAACAGTTCAGAGGTATGTTTAAATTTTTAAGTCTCTAGCTCATCAGGAAGTTTTTAAAATCGATTGCAAAATTTGATGACAGACAGACAGAGAAGTCAAGTTAAGTAAAAGTGTGTAAAAATGTCACAGATGCAACATTCACGTGTTGACGTGCAGGGTATAAAATGTCATCGGTGCAATAAAACAACCCTCACCCTTCGATCGTGGATCCAGCATTCCATGTCCAGCTCCAAAGTTCCGCCGAACTCGGACGTGAGCCGCGATTTGTCGATCTTTTTGTGTAAATCAGAAATTGAACTCAGAACTTCAACCTTGATTAGAAATGAAATATGATAATTTTTTATGTCTCGATAGAACTGAAACGAGTTCTGAAATAAGAATAAATAAAAGCACAAGAATGCACTTTTAAGCAAACATCGTGACAAAGAAATTACTCTGGTGTCATTGAGGTCCAGTAGAACTATCCTTAAGAGGCTTCCAAAAACACCTGATGGTTGTAGCAAGAATATCTTTTCTATCCTTGAGGTTGGGTCGGGAAATTTATCCTACGAGTTGAAGAAATTTAAAGACTTCAAATTCAACCACCAAACACTGGTGCAATACAACACACCACCATCAAGAATACATCTACTATCATCACCACCATTATCATCATCACCACCACCATTATCATCATCACCACCACCATTATCATCATCATCACCACCACCATTATCATCATCACCAGCAGCATTATTAGCATCCTATTCACAACCACAATCACCATTACCAACATCAGCATTAGCATCACTACCACCAACATCATTATCATCACTGCCACCACCAATATTAATATAAATCCCTACCACTACCATTATTATCATCACTACCACTACCACCATCATCATCATCATCACTATCATCATTATCATCACTACCACTACCACCATCATCATCACTACCACCACCATCATCATCATCACCACTACCACCCCCACCATCATCATAAAAATAAACATAATTACATGAATAAAACTTAAAAGTGGTTTAATATTGATCCATTTATCCAATCTTCTGTCAATCACGAATACAAATTTAGCTCTCGGGTCGTGATCTCTGTGAATATAAACTCAAAATTAATTTGCAAACAATAGAAATAATTTAATCATGAAAATCAGCAATATAAGAATGAAATTGACCTGCCAAAACTTGATAAATAAAATTTATATATATATAAAAAATTGAACGTAGACAAGTTCATCTGATCTAATCAGCCAGAAAAATGTTTCATTTAAAACCAAATCATATAAATGTTTATCTCACTTAATAAATACAAAAAGTACGAACTTCAATTAAAACCTTGTGTAAATTTCAACATCAAACTTTTTAATAAAATTAACACTTATACAACCAAACAATTAAACTTTTTATTAACAAATGCAAGAAGAATTTGATGGTTCAAAATTCCAACATCTGATGAATTATTGTGCACTTTTTCTAAGTAAAAACAAATCTTTTTTGTCACGAATGAAGTTTTTTAAATTCTGGTTTTACTCAAAACATTTCATAAAAATTATTATATGCAAACATAATCTCTATCATATGTAATGTATGTATGTATGTATGTATATATGTATATATGTAATGTATGTATGTATGTATGTGTGTATGTATGGGTGCGTGTATGTATGTATGTATGTATGTATGTATGTATGTATGTATGTATGTATGTATGTATCATTTCAGCTTGATGATCTGTATCATATGTAATGTATGAAAGTATGTAGGTATCATTTCAGTTTGATGATCTCTAGTCAAGGTGCAGTTAGCAGACTTCTAGGTCACAACATCATGTTCAAGAATTTATCAACTTATACTAACAATGAATCTTGCAATTTTGTGTTGACGAATCACAATAATTTGAATCTTTGAAGGACCATTTAACTCCTTCTCATCACCCAATCAAGCTGAAACTTAAAACATAGACTGTTTGGACTGACAATGCACGCTATTAACTTTTTGGGATCGTTGGACACTTTCTCCTCAAATATATTGTTCAAGTAAACTTTCTAAATTTATGAAAGCTAACTCACACAATCGAGCTGAAAATTGGAACAGAAACACAAAGTCATTGCTCCCGATGACAATAGAACAGAAACTCAAAGTCATTGCTCCCGATGATAATGCATTCTAATACATTTTGGGCACGTGACCATTCCTCTCATAATTAGGTTATAATTGTTTTTTGAAGCAAAAATTTCAATTTAGTAGATGCAAAATGTTGGGAAGGCTAATTAACAAAGGATTTATTCAAAAACTATATTTTTACTCTTCAATTGTTTTTAACACGTGTTAATTCTAATGAAATAAGATTCAAAGATAAATAATATAGTTATTAAATTTAAAAAATGTCCAAACCTAAAGAACTTTTAATATAATAAAATATAATTTCTTTTTTTTAAACATAATTAACACACAAAAATACTATTCTAGCATATTATGTATTAATACCCATAAAAAATAAATAACCATGACCATAGAGCAATTAACATATTTAAATCTGAAAAGTTAGACAAATAGAATAAAATGAAACTAACATGGCGATATCAAACAAATATTTCAAGAGTTGTGCATGAGTTTCGTTGGACAATTGCTCCATCGGAAGACATGGCATTGAAATAATGTAGCTCTCACTCGTTGTACGACCACCTGCAATGATTGTGTATTGCATAATCATTAAGCAACACTTGTCCAAATAAATTTGTATGTGTGTATGTATGTACATTATTTTTTTTTTAATTCATTTATTGAGCACCAACATAAGTATTAAACTTAAATAAAAGAAACTAACCAAAACTACAAGAAAAATATAGTACCAAAATTTCAAAAAAAGAAAAAATCGATCAGTTGAGAAAGGAATAAGGTGCCCAAAAGGTTCGTCCGAAGGGAATTCCTTCCCGCTTAATGGACAACCTTTACAAAAAGAACCAAAATGAGTGGGTTGATTATAGACATTTCAAATAGTAGTTCAATAAACTTATCAAGGAAGAGATTGATATTGGTATGCTAAGGTAATAGGTATTGAGCAGTTATGAGTGAGACAATAATAAGTAAGATTTCAGAGCTTGCTTAAATAACAAAATACGTTTCAAGGAGAAGACAGATATTGGAATGGTTGAATAAATACGAGGGCCAGAGCATTTAATAGAGAATGTTTTAAGAGTTGTCCGAGCAAAATCCGTTCGAAAACAGCAACCGGGGCGCAGATCATGGGAATGAACATCAGATATTGTACATACATACATACATACATGTATTCCTTGTCAAAGGAAGTTACATGACGCAAGATTTACCTACCCCGGAGTTGAACCAAAGCTTTAAAGTCAATGACTTTACCGCTGTACTACCACACCTCTTCTATTTAATGTTTTATTGGCATAAAAAATAATTTAATAACATAGATAATTGCTCAGTTTAGTGACCCAAACTATTGTTCATAGACATCAAAAGAAGTCAGACTTAATGAAATGCACCACTGAAATAATAAATAAAGGTAAATATTTAAAAAAAAGTTTTTTTTACAATGAAAATCATTTTATTGCAAATTTGATAATTCTGTCAAAGTTAAACATTGGTACGCTAAGTATTTCAATCCCAGTTAAAAAACAAAATGAAAAATATATAAAAAACTAAATTAAAAATGCAATAAATAACTAAACCTTATAAATGTATTGACAGTACATCAATTGTAAATTACACACAATACATATATATATATATATATATATATATGTATATATATATATATATATATATATATATATATATATATATATATATATATATATATATGCCAAGGAAGTATACAATGGTTGTAGAAAAGCTAAGACCGGTAACGTAGTTGAGCTGGGCGTTTACAACCAGACCGAAAATGAAAAATATCTTGAAAAGAAAATGTTTGTTTGTAATGAGGAAAAAAACAAAGAAGATTCATTTCAAATTTGGTTTAAACAGATGGGAGATGATTACGCAAATGTCGCCAAGAAATTGGGAGAAATGGACAGGATATCAGATAATTTTTTTGATAGACAATAGACAAAATGCATTAAACTGAATTTGGCAAGCAAAAATGTGGCTTATTTGAAAGACAAGAATTGCGATTTAAAAAAAGAGAATGCCGAAGAATGAAGAAGAAGCTAGTTTTTATTTAGAAAAAAGGTATGAAGAAAGAAAAACACATTGGAAACAAAGTGAGGAAGACAATGAAAATGTCCAATTCAGCTGTTTTGTGGGACCGGAGTTCTTCTCAATTTTTTTTACATTTTTTAAAAGTATTTTCAAAAGCTATTTTTGATCATTTTTTTCTATTTTTTTAAATAAAATTAGGTATAATAGAAATAAATAAAAAAACTTTTAAAAACTAGTCTCATTATGCACTAAAAAGTAGAAAATAAAATAGTATGTCAAATTGATCATCTTGTTGTTCGCTATGATAAGACTAGGGTGCTCGCTAAGTTATACAGATCTGTTCTTTAAATTCAAACTGAGCACCCTAGTCTTATCATGGCGAACAACAAGATGATCAATTTGACGTACGATTTTATTTTCTACTTTTTAGTGCATAATAAGACTAGTTTTTCTAATTAGTGTCTCTTTTGCTCCCCTTTCCTTCCCAGCTTGCTCTCCCGCTCTCGTTTCCTTCCCCGTTCCTGCTTGCCCTCCCTCTCCCGGTCGATTTCCCGCTCCCGGTTTATTTATAATAAAATATAATATATATATATATATAAAATATAATATATATATATATAAAATATTATATATATATATATATAATATAAATATATATATATATATATATATATATATATATATATATATATATATATAATATAAATATATATATATATATATATATATATATATATATATATATATATATATATATATACCCTTGGACAACAGACAGTCCGATTAACCTCACAAAGCAGGCCAATATAAGACTAGTAATAAAGACCATTGCAGATTATTATCCTGCAATAATTACCTTATGTATACCCTTGCATTTCCATTCTTTATGAAAGAGCAAGTAGATTAGGAAAATATGAGATGAAAGGTAATGTGGAATGACGATGTTAAGAGGCTGTTAAATTAGTTGGTGACTTCAAAATCAGCCACGGAAGCAATTTTCAACTTGTTAATTTATTTTTGTGGTCACCTTGTTAATAACTATTTGTGTTATTGACAGTGAACGAGCACTGTCAATAACAGTTGATAAATTTTTATTTTATCATAATAGTACAATTTTGTTGTTGTTATTCAGTCCATGACTTGGACCACTAAACTTGAAAAATTACCAAAACACAAACCACCGGTAATCCTGCAGTATAGCGTCCTGAACCGATTTCGATGAAAAAACGGTTTAAAAAACTGTTTAATAGAATAACCATAGAACATTATCAAAACATATTACGAACAAGTATTTTACAGAAAAACTTACTGAAAACCGACTTTAAGCAAAAATATCCAAAGGCAATGCTGACACGCGGAATAATACAATTCAAGGAATGAAAAGCAAGGAAGAGTTAATATTCAAATAAAATAACATAATAAAATAATAAATACATTTTAAAAAGTTACAAATAAATTTTTAATTATTTAAATTTTAAAAAATCAGAGCGCTGAGTGGAAATTTATCTATGACTAGCGGGGGATCCAGCGTTGCCCGGGGTTTTCCCATCATTTTTCTCTTGCTCCCGTTTCCTTCCCCGCTAGTTTTCTCGCTCCCGATCGTTTTCCCGTTCCCGGCCGCATTCCCGCTCCCGATTGCTCTTCTCTTCCTGGTCGCTTTCTCGCTCGCTCTTTCGCTCTCCAAACGATTCTGCTAGCCACATACATGACCTCTAAAACTCAAAATTTCTGCTCCAAGAAATATGATAGAAACCGTACCAAAGACAGCCAAGTACTTTTACTTTGATATTATTTTAATTTTTCTTGGTGTTCTGTTGCTAATTTATTGTTTTCAATGTTTTTTTAATTTTTCTTAAGGCAATTTGACATAAAGCGCCGCATTTAAAGAAACGGTTTTAGACATGGAGCGGGTTACGCAACTCGTACTTCTAAAGCAAACTAATATTTTTCAATTTTTTACTTCCAAAATTTTTTATCCTAAATTGTCTATTTTTATTTTAAATGTATTTAATTTTTATTACCTTTATTCCTACTGTTCACTTCTATCGCTATTGACAAATAGATCTTCATCGGGAACTACATTAACTTCGGGAGTAATTTATAAATGTTCTAAAGTGCTATAATTTTTGTTTTTTTTTTCAGTTATTTATGTTGTAATTAGCCTTTATTTCCTTTATTTATGTTTTAAATATCATTTACGTTAAAAAACCGGCCATTTTTCATCGAAATCGGTTCAGGACGCTATACTGCAGGATTACCCAAACCACCAATATATTTACAAATAGTTGAATAAGACCTGATAGAAAAGCCCATTTTGAAGAAAGTAAACCATCCACTTCTGTTGTTAGCGTTATAAGATTTTCAGACATGTTACTTTTTTTTTTTCTAATTCAAAGAGGCTGCTAAAAATCAAACATAAACTAATTATCTTCCAAGTAAACAACACGAGCTTAAAATTTGTTAAATTATTAATTATAATTTGTAGTTTAGTTAGTTAGTAGATACGGGATGTTTTCTCATCGAGAATTATTAAGACGACTTAAGTTTAGACAAATCAACTGCCTTGAAGAAAACCAGACTACAAATCCAAAACTATTTCGTTTTCAGGATAATAAAAAAACCGATGGTATTTACATTGTACGGCACGGTAGCCGGTAATTACGATAGACGTTTAAATTTACAGGACACAAGTCTTGTGTTTTGATTTTGACACCACGTGACCTAAAACATCCTGAAAAAAGTTATTAACTTGTAATCAATTATAAATAAACTTCTTTAGGCAACATTAAATTGTTTGTAACTTGTTTAATTTATTTCAATTATTTTATTATTAATATGCATGATAATATGCTAAAACATTCAAGTGAATCTAATTTAGAGGCCTTGAAATTAGATTACATAATTCATCTATCAATTAAAACTTATATAAACTGCTTCTGATTTAGAATCGTCTTCACATGTGACTTTCGATAAAAAACAAAAACACATTGGTAAGCACTGAGTGGGCTGACTGGAGTAAACCAAATCGTTCTGGTAAGCTTGTCGTTATATGAACAGCATGTTTCATTAGTTTCTTTTATAAGTCTCATTGACGTAGCCGTAGCTTCTTATTAAAACTTTTCATGTCGTATTGGTACGCCATGTACCGGAGTACTTCCAGCGCAGCAGAAGATGTAGCAGTATTAGTAGAGCAAAAAGAGGAAGCAAAGAAAAATGTCACTGAGTGTTAATTGTTAATTATTGAGTAATAAATTTATATCTCGTTCAAAAGGTTCAGAACGAGATCGGTTATTTGAATGAGAATGAAACTCAGTTTTCTCATGTTTTTGAAAAATAAGATCAAAAGAACACTTGTTAAAGTTCTACTTGTTGTTTGTTATTTGTTTAACTTGTTTCACTAACCAGCTCTATTACATTTCAAGTTTTTTATTTGTTAGTATGATTTTTTTTATAACAGATAGGTGCCAAGATGATTGAACTGTTAGATGACGAAAATTGTCATGCCCATCTTTTAAAAATGTCCCGCTATGGGGGAAGAGTAGAAACATCTTTAAACTTGAGTTCGGACATAGTTTGCCCGACAGATGATAAATTTGGATGCTGTGCCAAAGTGAGCATTTGATTGGTGGTAACATTATAAAACAGCTTAATTTACAATTTTTTTGTTTTAAATTATATTTGTTTCTTTATTTCAATAACAAGGGCAGAGAGTATGGGAGTTCATCTACAACTCACAAATACACTCAGCAAGAAAGAAAAATGTTGGGTGCTTATGAGAGTCTTGAGTATCTGCCTTATCATAGCGATGCTTACAAGGCTTGGATAAAGAAAAATCCTCCTCAGTTAGATTCAGTATTTTTTGTTTGTATTTCTTTGTTTATTCATTAATAGAAATTTTCTTTAAACTTTTTTTTAAACATGACTTCTTTTACTAAAACAATTTTTTATGAACTTTAGTTTTTATTTTAACTTCCAAATATTGTTGAAATTTTAATATTTAATTTTAGTATTAAATTTAGTATTAAATACTTTGTCGTGTTTAATAAAACATTGCTTTCGTTAATAATTTATTGCTAATTTCTTCATTAATAATGACTGATTTATTATAACTGTTTTTTTCAGTCATAATTATTTATTGTTAATTTCTTCATTAATAACTGATTTATTATAATTGTTATTTTAGTCATAATAATTTATTGCTGATTTATTCATTAATAATTGATTTATTATAATTGTTATTTCAGTCACGATTTTTTAAGATGGGTGATGATGGCACTGATTGGAATGACAGTTGGAATGATAGGATTTCTTCTCCATCAACTTTTATATCTCATATCTAATTTCAAGTGGGGGCGAGCTCAAGCTCACCTCGATGTGAGTTTTTATTTTTTGTTTCTCCACTTGTAATGCAGCTGCTTGTATGGTCTGATATATAATTACTAAAATCCACACCATAGTATATAGATTTCTTTTCTAAAAAACAAATTTTTCTATTTTAATTTGTACAAATATAGTTGTTTTAAATTATATTTATTTTGGGATCTAATAATTGGGCAGAATTATTCAGCAGCAAATATTCAGTGACAATGATGATTTCAATCCCAGCTTGCTAGTGGAATCCTTTTGATTTTCTTCTGACATGGCTGCTGCTAACAAATCTACAACAAATTAATTCATAAACAAATTTTCTGAAACATTAAACAACAGCTCAGACAAACTAAAAAAGCCCAATATTGTTTGCCCTGCAAGGCTCCATTGTGTTTAAATTATGAATATTCATGATCACTAAAGTTCATTAATTAAAATATATATATATATAATAATAATATTATTTATAATAGTGATTCAATGTAATTTATTTCTGAGCATTTTAATTTCAACAGGAGGACAGCAAAGTTATCGCATGGTTGTGGGTTGCAGGTTTCAGTTCACTGCTTGTTCTATTCAGTTCCGCTCTTGTTGTGGTTTGTCGTTTTAGTTGCTTATTTATTTGTTGATATTTAATCGGAAGTTGTTGATTTGTTTCAAAAAAATTAAATAGAAACTACCATTAGAATATCTTTATATTAATATTTATTACTTTTTGATTTTTAAGATTTTCAGACCACAAGCTGCCTCATCTGGAATTCCCGAATTGATGGGCTTTTTGAACGGAACGGTCGTACGACACATCTTCAACGTCAAAACGCTTATCATAAAATTCTTCTCGTGTGTACTCGCCGTGTCCGCTGGGCTGCCCGTTGGTCCCGAAGGTCCTATGATTCACATGGGGTCTGCTTATTGTTATTCATGTTTATTATTATTATTATTATTATTATTATTTTTAGTTCAGTAGATATCTAAATAATTACATTATTGATTTAATTTAATTTAACTCATATGAGATTTGTATTTTTTTCACTTCATTCAGGAGCCTCGTGGGGGCAGGGTTGAGCCAATTCAAGTCGGACACCATGAAGTTCAAGCTTCCATGCTTTGAAACTTTCAGAAATTTCGAGGACAGGTAGGCAACCATTAGCTTCAACAACGTCACACCTGAACTTAAAATTTTAACTGAATGTTTTCACTTGCAGGAGAAATTTCATAAGCGCAGGAGCAGCCGCGGGGGTGGCTTCGGCCTTCGGTGCCCCCGTAGGTGGGGTTTTATTTTCCATGGAGGAGGTATCTTCCTTCTGGGACATGAAATTGACATGGCAGATTTTCTTCTGCGCAATGATATCCACTGCGACTACTTATTTATTCAACTCGGCTTTCAAGGGCTTCATCTACGAAGGCTCGTTCGGGAAATTCAAAGCTGAAGAGTACATTCTTTTCCAGGCAAGTTATTGATGGTGGTGATGATGATGGTGTGGTGTGGTGGTGATGATGATGATGTTGTGGTGTGGTGGTGATGATGGTGTGGGCACCTCTGTTTATATTTCCTGGCTGGTGGTCCACTGTGAAATCCTAGTTTAATTTTTTAGCATTTTTATAGTTCTGTTATTCGAAAAATTGTTTGCCTAATCAGCTTTTTTTATTACAATAAAATGAACACAAAATTGGCATCATAACTTGAGATATAGCCAAATATATTTTAAGGTGTTTGTAAGATTAAGGTTGTTTTGAAAGTTTGATTGGGGGGGGGGTTCATGGATGGGAAGACCCGAGAGGTGGGGGGGGGGTTGGTGGATGGCAAGACCCAACAGGTGGAGGGTTTCATGGATGAGAAGACCCGACAGGTGGGGGGTATCGTGGTTGGGAAAAGCTTTGATGGAACAACTCAATTGGGAAATGCTTATTCCTGTCTGTATCTATTTTTTCAGCAACTTTTCTCCAAAATCAATATTAGATCTATTTCTTTTTTTCATGTTTATTTATTATTTAAATCAGTTAGTATCACTTTATATGCTTGCTGTTTTCATCAACTTTCAATTGTTGGTTTTTTTTCCAGGTTCAAAATGGCCTCCCAATCAACATACTGACATTCATTCCAGCTGCCATCTTAGGTGTCATTGGTGGACTTTTAGGTGCTTTGTTCACATTTATCAATCTTAAAATCGTCAAGACAAGAAGGAAAATTCTTTCCAGTTTCAAGTCGAAGTGCATGAGGGGCTTCTTCAAATTAGGGGAGCCCATACTTATTATGGTAAGCCCATATTTATTATGGTATGAAGCATACTTATTATGGTAAGCCCATACTTATTATGGTGAGCCCATATTTATTATGGTACGAAGCATACTTATTATGGTAAGCCCATACTTATTATGGTATGAAGCAACTTGTATGAGATGGATGTGTAATATTATTAAATATATGTTCTGTATTCGTATTTAAAGTACGTAATTTTTCTTACATATCTGAAGTTATGTAAGTTTTATTAATTAATTAATCAGGACTGAATTAATAATGACAGATTCTAGTTTCGGTTGCATCGGTCTATCTCCCCTCCTTATTCAGTTGTTCTTCGTGTGTGCATTCCGACTCATCCAACTCCAGGTTTGACATGTCATTTTATTTCTGTCTGACCCCCTTCCGCGTCACGTCCCTAACTTTTACTTTAAAGTGTAGCTGTATTATCATCTCATGAGCTCGAACAAGCTGGAAAATATAATTGTGTTGCCACACAAGCTTGTATCTTGTGCACACGCATAATTACGTGACCAAACATCTGACGTACAAAAGCACACACTAGGTTCAAAATTGGTTTATTACATGTAAATAAATAATTTCAGCACAAATTGTTTGCAAGACAAGTCGAATCCCAATCTCACGGATGATGCAATATATCGTTACACATGTCCGAAAGGAGTTGAAATACTACAAAATGGCAGCCACAGTTGGATCAACCAAACATACAATGAATGTTGGTTTCCTATTTGTATTTATTTTCTTTGTTATTTTCTGGATTGGTCGCAAGTTTCTAATTGCACAGCATTTTTATTATATTTGTGACTGTTTGAATTATTCTGCTGGCATTTAGAAATATTTCTTTAAGGGTCAATAACTTAAGTTAGAAAGTTAAGAGAATCATCATCATCATAAAAGCGTTTATATATTTTGTATTGATTACGATCATCAGTTCAGAGAAGGCAATTATTTAGAATTAAAAGTAAGTTAAGCTTTGAAAATCAGAGAGAAAATAAAACTTTGAAAGCAGAAGAGCTGTTGAAGCGATGAACAGATATGACTCGGCTGATCGTAGGTTGGTGCAGGTAGCACTGTTGACCATCGTTTGAGCATTGAGAGGGATGTGCCTTGGACATTTAATGGAACTTGATTGATTGTATGTAATTTGAGTTTGCCATTTTATTGACAGCCATTGCTATGAGACTGACTTTATGTCACACAGTGTCGTGTACGATCAACCAATCATTTTTAGTGAGTTTTGTGGAGGTCAGCTGGTGAGGATTGGTTCATCCGTGACTTGATCAGTGCAAGTACCAGTTTCATTCTTGCTTTCGTTCCAGCATGTTGAAGAATCTGTTAAAGACAGTTGAAGGACGAAGCTGCTACTTTAGGGAAGTGTTCCCCGTCTAGCTGGACATCCGGGTCACACAACCCGGTTGACAGTCCGGTTGATTATTATGATTCAACCCGTATAGTACAGTCTCAATTTTTTTGGTTTTGCCCGATTCACACACACACACACGAAGTGAGCCAGATTATCACTATGTGGAAAATATAAATAGAACCATGTATAAAAGAGTAATAGAAGAACTGCGTGTTAAAGGTTAATATAGCCATATCAAAAATTTTAATGGAACTATATGGGAAAAGTTAATAAAATCATTTGGAAAGATTATTTATGATTATTTATATAAAAGCTATTAAAACCATAGATGGTTGATTACTTCCGATTATATTTAATATCAATTGTTGTTCAAATTGAATCTTGTGATGCTTGCTCATAATTGTTTACAAAATAAATAAGTCATGTGGCTTTGTATTGGTTATTTCCCCACATCGCTTCTGAAGTTGTTTAATTTTGCATAATTTTCAATCGAATGCAATATCTAATTTATGCCAGTTTGTTGGCATGCTGCCAAGAGTTGAGCAAAGGTGGTTATGGTATTGTATATGAGGATTGTGTGATTTCCTATTACAAATTCATTGAAAGGAAGTAATTAAATCAACAAAGTAAATGAGTTGTACCTTGGTGAATTGGTGAATTCGACGAATGCCTTATGCTTTCTGCTGATTCGATTTGTAAGGGAGAAATTATTAAACAGATAAGCAAACCAACAAACAAACAAACATACACTTACCTTGAATATTTCTAGATATTACTTACTTTTATAAAACAGATAAACAAACAAACATACAATTAGCTTGTATAATTCTAGAAAGGACTTGTTGCTTTGATCTGATAGATTCTTCTATCTTGCAAATAAATGAATATCATTTGCAGCAGGCATTGAAGTGTTATGAAACCTCTAAGTTGCTTGCAATTTCAGTGTCGATCCTTCTGTTTGGCACAACGGAGAAAGCCATTCATCATTTGTTCTCTCGAAATACTCACTTGCAGTTTTCATTTCTCTCTCTTCTCATCACTTTGATCTTTTATTTCTTCATGGCCGCGTGGGCGTCCGGGACTTACGTGGCCAGTGGAATTCTCGTGCCCATGCTGTTGGTTTATTGTGTTTATTAATAATATAATTTATTATATATATAAATAATATAGTATATTATATTTATAAATAATATAGTTTATTATATTTATAAATAATATAGTTTATTATATTTATAAATAATAGAGTTTATTAGATTTGTAAATATTATAGTTCATTATATTTATAAATAATATAGTCTATTATTTATTCAGGAATTAATAAAAATTTAATTTTAATTATTACCTGATTAAAAAAGTTTTTAATGTGGTTACCTTAAAATTTATCTTCAGATTCATTGGTGGTTTGTATGGAAGGATCATCGGCTTGGTATTGGTGTCTATATTTGGAATTCATTCACTGGAGGGATCTTATTGGTCCTGGATGGATCCTGGTGCGTTTGCATTGGTCGGTGCTGCCAGCTTTTTTGGGGGCGTTTCAAGACTCACGATGTCATTGGCTGTAATCATGGTGCGTCATTAAATTACAGCTAAATACTGCAGTTTATTGGTTGTATCATTTATTTCTGATCCTGTTATAATAATAATAGTAATAATTATTATTATTTTTATTATTATTATTATTATCATTATTATTATTATTATTTTTAAAATATTCAATTGGTACGTTATCAGATAGAAATGACAAATGACGTTCAATTTCTACTCCCGATCATGGCTTCAATAATGGTGTCGAAATGGGTTGGCGACTTTTTTACTCACCCGTATTATCTCGCCCTACTGGAACACAAGTGCATTCCTTACTTACATCCTGAACCTGTTGTCCATGTTGCTGGAAAGAAGTATGTATGATAATAGGGTGGTTTCGTGGCTTGATATAAAATATTATTTAAAAAATAAATTAAAAAACTTATCACATTACAAAATTTTGTTGGAAAATTTTAATTAATTTTTAGATTTTTATTAGATTTCTTGGTCTATTATTTTATATCATTTTATGATTGTCAAAGTTTTTTTTATAGTATTTTCTGCATCTTGCAATAAACTGTGTTATGTTGTCACATTATATGAAGTGAAAGTACTATAAGACATTTAATTTATAAATATTTATTGAAACTCATATGATGATGATGATGATGATTGTTATTATTTAAATCTGTCAGAACGAACCTGGAGTTGTTCTGTGCAAAAGACATAATGGCTCGTCCTCCAGTTGTTATTCATGCGAAAGAAAACGTTGTTTACGTTTCCGAACTTCTTCTCAATACCTCGCACGGAGGATTTCCTGTTGTTAAAAAATCATCAAATGGAGAGGAGGTCTTTTTTGGTTTCATTAATAGGTGAGAAAATTAGTGGATGGGTAGGTGTGTATGTGAGTAGTGGATGAATGAGTGGAAGGGTGAATAGACAGGTGGGTAGGAAGATGGGTGGGTGAGTGGTTGATTAGTAGATGAATGAATGGGTGGGTGAATAGGCAGATAGGTGAGTGTCTTTGCATATGAGTGATTGGTTGGGCAGGCAGATGGGTTAGGTGGGTTAGTGGTGGAATATTTTTATGATTTGACATATTCTTGTAAACTGTTTTAAGCCTACATTGAATTTTCTCCTTCCTGAGGTATCATTTCTTTCCCTTTTGGGGTGGAAATTATTTAAATTATTATAAATATAAAAATATATTTGTGATTTTTTTGTTTTTACTTTAATACATCGACGAATAATAAATTCGTTTAAATGATGGCAGGTTACAATTAACGGTGATAATGAAATGTGTCGATGCATTTGTCAGTCTTGAAGATGATTCATCGTCCCCGATGATCGATTATCTATCCGTTAGTTTTTTTTTATTGTTTTTTGTATTCATCACTCAGACAAATTGGTTGTTATGCATTTTAATTTTTTATAGTTGGTTGCGATTAGATTATTTTGTATGATTTTGTATTTGCAGCTGACTCTCGATAAGTTAGAGAATCCCGATGTTATTGAAGAAATGCTGCTTAATTACACTCAGAATTCTGATTACAAAGATCTTTATATTGATCTTGTAAGTTTTCTTATTTTTTTAAAATAATTTGCTGCTTATTAGAATAATTTGTGTTAATTTGGAATTAAAAATACGATTCAATTACATTTATTCAATAATTTGTTTTGCTCTTTAGCAATATTTTTACTTGCTCAAGTGACTCATTTTGTTATAAGTGTTGCATCATTCATATATAACCCATGTTGAATCAGTTCTTAATCATACATAACTTCAAGTTTTGACTAACCAATTGAGTGGTTTTAAAAAAAAAAATTTTTCTTTTAAATTCATGTTCGACAATTAAGCCTAAACGAAGTAACTTTTATGGCAATTTGCAATTCAGATGTATTTAGTTTTGTAATGCGAGTGCATTCTAATGAGTATTAGAATTACAAGCTTGGGAGAAATATTTCGGATCGTTGAATGCAGAATGCTTTTTATTTTTTATTTTTCTTTTAGAAAAATTTGTTTTTGTATGTCCACCAATATTTATGATTTAAAGGATGTTTGAGATTTTGGTTTGAATTTATTGAAAATTCAGGATTTGATTTTATATTTATTCTATTAATCATGAATGTATTTACGTTTTTAATAACTTATTTCTAAACGTTACAGGCTCCTTACGTCAACCAATCAGCTATAAGCGTCCCGGGCAAGTTTTCCCTGCAGAGGACCTACATCATATTCAGAACTCTCGGACTGCGTCACATGACCGTGGTGAACGAAAGGAACCAGGTGATTGGGGTGATAACGAGGAAAGATCTGATGGGTCACAATATGGAGGAGAGATTGAGCGATTACATGTTCTCATATTGTACGAATAACAATCTCAGAGATGAATTCATGCTCCTGCTTGAAGACTGATTTATTTTTTATTTGCTCATTTTTTCATTTTCAAACCATCATCTTGTGGTTATTAATAGAAGGGGGCGTGGCTTTAACTGACCAATCATGGTTTATTTGTTTTTATTTTTAAGGGAAATGTTTTTTTACTGTTCTATTAAAACAATGACTGCTGTTGAGTTAGAAGCATATGCTATGAAAGTATGCATTCTTTGATTTGGCTGCTCAAACATCTTATGTGTGCGAGTTATTATGTTAATAATATTATAATGAGTATGTATATTTTAATTAATATTCAGTTTTCGTGTATAAATTACTAATGTACTTTTATTCAATGTGATTATCTTTTCTTATCAATGCTCATAGATTTCAAGTATAACTTTTTAGTTTTGCATTTATATTATTTTATTTATTATTATTATTATTATTATTATTATTATTATTATTATTATTATTATTATTATTATTATTATTATTATTATTATTATTATTATTATTATTATTATTATTATTATTATTATTATTATTAATTAGTTATAAAGACTTTACAAATTTAAATGTATGTTCATTTTTATTGACTCTAGAGATTTGTGAGGGAATTTCACAAATTCTCTTTTTTTGAGTTTGATTTTTATAGTAGGTAGATATTATATGAAATGTGATATTTCCAGTGTTATTTTTATTTTATTTTTAGCATTTCTAATAATTAATTTATTCATTACGATTAGTTTCGTTTTATACTTGAACTGAGTTTCACTTTCCACTGCGAGTTAGTTGCATCGTCCATGTTGACGTCTCCATTATTGAGTTGTCTTTCTATTGTCGTTGACAAACATCACAAATTGAGATCTCATCATTTCTTCTTTCTTCAATTTCTTTCTAAAAATTCGATAGTAGGTCGGGATGTCTGAAAAAAAATTGTTTTTTTGTTTTTGTTGTTGTTTTGGTGCAATTGGACGATGGAAAGGCTTTGATGCTTATTTTCTTCATTGCTTTCCTGCATGGGCTCTTAAAATGTCCTGAAATCGTGCTATCTCTCTCTCTCTCTCTGCGATGTTATTATTTGCTACGGGGATGTAGATCCGTTATCTGTTCTTTTTTTTTTTATATATTTCAGTTCACTTCAGTTAAACAAAGAAATTAATAAAAAAAAGGTTGTTTCGCCTTGTTAACAAAATTGCTTCTGTTGTTCGTCCAGTAGCGTTCGAGAAGATATGAAGGTTATTGAGAAGACTGCCACTGTGTAGCACATAAATAAGGTGGAAGATATTTATGAAATGTTAGGAGTTATGCAGACAGACTGTGTGTGTGTGTGTATGTGTGTGTGTTCATGCACGTGAGAGGTGAAAAGAGTTTTCCCCATCACGGAACTGTTTGGTCACGTACGCTTTGAACGTGCGTGAAGGAATGCACGCAGGAGGACGTATAATATCAGATGAAGCTTTCATTGCAGGGAGGTTGGTTGGGCTTTCAAGACGTACAGTTGCTCCTCTTCTTGAATGTTGGTCCGATCAAGGAATGAATTGCTGGTTATTTTGTTTGTTTGTTCGGTACAGACGTTCAGCTTAGAGATTATTATTATTATTTTTGTTTTGCTAATTGAAATAAATTGCTCGTTGGATTGGCTTGTTCGTTATTGTCGTTCTATCATCGGATTCAATGCGTGGATGTCAACTTTCTTTCACTTTATCACTTCGTCTCATTATTTAATTTTTCTTAGAAAGAAGCGCAAATTGTGGCTTTTTATCTTTTGAGAAATTATATGACAGTTATAAAGTGGATTAAAGAAAAATTTTCGTTGGCAAAAGTTGAAGTCGGGGCGTTATAAGAAAGAAAATCTGAAGAATCATAGTTGTTCATATCAAAATAATCAATAAACATGACTGAGGAAGGGCTTGCCATGGTACCTCCTCTTCCGCCCAAGTATCGCCTGAAAGATGCCCTCTTGGGTGATCATGGAGATACCGACAGGCAAGTTAAATTTTAATTCAAATAAAAGTTTATCGCAATGATACCAATTAAGATTTTTTTTATATTAGTCATTTTTCTTTATTATATTTATTAATTGATGGAAACCTCGGGCGTTACAGTAGTTCTGCTGTTTAATTGTATAGATTCCAATGTAGGTATTTACCTAAACTGCATGTATATATATATGCATGTATATATATATATATATATATATATATATATATATATATATATATATATATATATATATATATATATATATATATATATATATATATATATATATATATATATATATATATATATATAAGTTAATTGTCCGTAAGTTTTGAAATTATATGAAAAAATACTTTCCTTTTTGAAGTGCCATGCAACAACGTCTGTTGGGGACGCATAAAGAAAGAAGCTAATCTATTTTGCACATTAAACGGACATAGGCATAGCAGTTCTGCCTTTTTAAGTTTTTTCTTCTTCATTCAATTTTTGTACAGCTTTTCTTTATATTCTTCTAGATCTACTCACGACCACATTTCCAAATCTTTTTTTTCAACATCTTCGTCCAATTACCAACCTGTCAACACTGAACACTTTGATGTATTTTTTCTCAGTAGCCAGAATTCTTTGGAGGTCTTTTGGGAGATGCACGTCAAAATATTGTAGCATGAGATGCTCACAAAATGTATATGTGGAACACATAAGTGTTTTACCTGGGGCATGAAGACAACTGAATTGTCTGCCGATAGAATGTTTAGATATGAAGAAAATAAAACCACAAAAACATTTTTAAAATTCTCACAACACCCGAAAAAAATTGACACCATCTGTGAAATTTTCTATTTCAGTGTTGCGTGGGTACTGAAATAACCATGGTCTTAAAATTTATTATTTAGCATATAAATTATTTTTTTAACATCAAATAAAGGAAAAGTGAAATACAAATTCACTAAAGTAGGCTGTGTATATTTACAATTCACTTCATTAAAATTAGTTTATCATAACATCAACACCATTTTTTTTATAACCTTTCTCTCCTAAACGGTCACTTGTAACAAGAACTGTCAATTTGTTAAGCAATTTAGATATATAAAGTTACTTTTAGTTATGTTTTTTACGGAAACATAATTTGAAAACATCTTAATAAATGTACTGAAATAACCGATTATTTCAGTACTTATGCATCTGGTTATTTCAGTACGATCAATATCTTTTTGCGCTCATATATATATTATTGATCATTACCTATTCAAATGCCAAATTTTATTAAATGTGCTGCTATAAAAAACACTCTAACTTCCTAATGAAAATTTCATGAAATAATTACTTTTGATGATTAAAAACTGTAATTGTGATTGTTTACAAGGATGATGATAAGGAGGTTTAAATAAGAGCAGAAACATAAATTAACTGATTAGGACGAACGAGTAAGAGTACCTAGTTATTTCAGTACCTGGTTATTTCAGTACCTGGTTATTTCAGTACCTGGTTATTTCAGTACCTGGTTATTTCAGTGCCTAGTTATTTCAGTACCTGGTTATTTCAGTACCTGGTTATTTCAGTACCTGGTTATTTCTGTACCTGGTTATTTCTGTACCTGGTTATTTCAGTACCTGGTTATTTCAATAGGCACCGATCTCCCTTATTGTAAATCATTACATACTGCTTTCCTTTGTGCTTCTGTTGAATTTACTTAAACTTCACCACCTCACATGTGTACAACTCGGAATCATCATCGTCATTAGCCTACGTATCGTGTCCATTAGAGAAGCCACTACAAACCGCAATTTATCTTTGTAGCTCTCCACCCAAATTGGATTCTACAGACAAGACGCTGCATAAAATTTGATTACGTCGCTCACACGAGGAACTTTAATATAAAAAAGTTTCCTTTTTTGATAATTTTTATTACTATTGTTATTATCAATAATATTATATTCATTTAATTCTTAGAAAATAATTTTGTAACTGTGTCAAACGTTCAATTTTTTTGATGGTTTTTGTTTCTCTTTTTAACTTATATCAAGGAAGACGATAATAAATTATAATGACTGTCGTAGCCGTCGCCACGATCATCATCATCGTCGTCATCATCACCATCATCATCCTTGTCAACATCAACGTCAACGTCATCGTCATCGTCATCGTCACCGCCACCGCCACCGCCACCGCCACCGCCACCGCTACCGCTACCGTCACCATCACCATCACAATCACAATCACAATCACAATCACAATCACCATCACCATCACCATCACCATCACCATCACAATCACCATCACCATCACCATCACCATCACCATCATCATCATCACCATCATCACCATCATCATCCTCGTCATCATCATCATCGTCATTCTCGTCATCATCGTCGTCTTCATCAACCGCATTATTTCTCGAGATCATTGCTGTCTCAGAATTGACAAATAGCAACGAGTTGACGACGAGTAATGATGATGATGATGATGATGACGAGGATGATGATGATGATGATGATGATGATGGTGATGGTGATGATGACGATGGTGATAGCGTCATGTAATGTAGTAAGAAGCCTGTGGAAAACTGGGTCGCTGTTATTGATTGCCTGCATGCACCATATGAGCCACCCGTTACCTTCCATTGTCGCATTTCTAAGCGACGAATTACGCACCCTTCTAATTTATACACGAATTTCCAATTTGAGCATAAAATTACCTAATTCGATTTCAAAATACGATTAGGTTGATTTTAATGATTTACTTTATTATGACCTCAACAAACCGTGGTTTGTATTTTTACTTGATTTTACAGTGGAGGGGAGGATAGGGAGGTCCACGCCACTTCACGATGCGAAAGATGGTCGAGCCGGATGTTTTCTACATTCTGTAATAAGCAAATTTCCAAGTTATTCTCATATGCTCAATGTGAGAAATATAAATCACCAGCGAACAGCAAGAGACATAAATAAACAATTACATTTTTTAGAACTCACATAATTCTCTGTATTTTTAAAGAAAAAAAATCTAAATAAATTTGCTGTTGATTTAGACAGGCGCAACAAAAGAAAGCAGCAAAACCCATCTAAGACATTCGAAAGCAATCCACAACTAGCAAGCAATTTCCGCAGAGCGCAAAAGCTTATTAAATTCGCAATAAATTATGGCTAGAGATAAAAGGTAAAAAAGAAAGAAAAAAAGAAAGGAATAAAAAATAAGAAGACGGGAAGAGAAAAAGAAAAAGAAAGAGATGATAACAGGCGATGAGATTTGATAAGAAGCTTTTTCTTTGAAATTAACCAAAAAATTTTGTGTTTACACAAATGTTCTAGCTCACGCCATGCCGGACTGAACTGAACTCCTAAAAACGTATTCCCATGTTTTCTTGGAAAAAATAAAATCTTTTTTTTGTTAATTAGAAATGATTATTATTATTCAATGCTTTTGAGAACATTATGAAAAGCATGTAAATATTTGTGATAATAATAATTATCCATACAACTAAAACAATATTTCTACTTTTTTTTATTTTTTACTGATTTCAACAAATAGAATTAATATTTTAAATTCAATATAACACGCAAATTTGATTGACAAAACTTATAAAATAATGCAAAAACCTAGAAGAAAATATTCAGGTTTGGTGAAAATAAAATCTCTGAATTCGGTAAAGTGAAAAATAATGCATTCCCTCACTGTCAATTAAAAGATTTTGTGTAGAATACCCGGTTTTCGGAAAACGACCGTAGTTGAAATTAAAATTTGGGTAAAAATTAGGAGAAGAGTTTGATTTTTTATCATTTTAAAAAAATACCTACGACTATCCCCCCACGGTTGTCAGCTTTTTGGGAGGAGAAAGTGTAAAAATATTTAGAGGTGACGAACCTGCATCCCCACCAGAAGTTTCTGGATCCGTCACTGCGTGGAAACGATTATAAATTAAGGAATGCAGCATTAATTCTTCTTGTCCATATATGCTGAGGATAGTAGTGAACCAGTAGAAGAAGATTATTTCTTAAGCCTTAATTCTTCTTGTCCATATATAATAAACCATCAGATGGAAAATGGAGACGTTGAAAATCGATGTGATAGCCGTGAAAAATAATTTCAATAGTAATTTTGGACTTCAAATTATTTCTTCTGTCTCAAACACTTATATGCGCATTTTGTGCAGACTTCAACACATGTCATCAACAAATAATAATGAAATAATAAGTTACTCAATATTTATCATTAACTATGTTTCAAACTGCTATATTTATGTACAAATAGAAATTCACTCTCATGAGATGTGATACGCAAATACTACACTCAAAATGTATTCGATGCTCTGTTCCTCCTTTGTATTCAAGTTTGCCTGTTGAAACAGCTACACCTAAATCTGTGTACAATTAAATAAATGTATACAATTTATTACTACTTGAGCACTGTACAAGACCTTATAAATTATGCAGGATTTAATTATTGAATGAATAACCGCACCATACGCTTTGTTGCATCAACTGTTTTTAACTTTTCGTCTTACGCTTGTCGGAGGTGTTTCTTTTCAAAGCGGTCAAACTTTTTTAAAACATTTTCAAACAGTTCGTTGAGAAGCTCATACGACCTTGATTATAAATTAAATCAATTATTATGGGGACTTACTTTTTGGCCTCATTCATTCATTTTTTGTGGATCAATTAAGGTTTCTATCGTTGTTACATTTATTTTAAATTTTATGTTTGTTTGAGGTCAATAAAATAAACTTTTTTTTTTAAATTGCAAAAAATATCTTTTATTTTGATTTTTACAAAGTTGATTAATAACATTGAAATTATTTGAATACATATGCGGGGTGTTGTTTCTCAATCTATGGAAGATGCGAGGTTGCCAAGATACTTACCTATATCACACACTGAACCTTTTTCAAATTAAAACACAATTCATTAAAATGTAGATTTAAGATGATTCATCAAGCAAAACATTTAGATATGAAATTAATTAATTATTATTATTATCATTATTAATATTATTATTGTTATTAACAGTGTTTCTCTTTCACAACGCATTTTCCAAGACGAAGTCTTGCTAGAAGGCGAGAAAGGGTACTTGCAGATTGTATAGATTACCTTTCCAGAAGTAATTGATTATAATTACAATTACTACACTACATATTGGTAATCAATTACAACTATTATTACTTTCTGGAAGATAAGTAATCAATTACAATTACTCTAAAACAAAAATAATCAATTACAATTAGATTGCATTTAGGGTCCGAAAGCAAAATAAAACAGACTAAACAATCAAAAAATGACAGTTCATGCAGTTTATATGAATGCAGGTGCTATACAATACTTATTCAGATGTCTGTTCTGACGTAAGAGTAGCAATTTTTCAAACGTGTCATCTGACAGTCTGTTTCTGCGCTTGGACAGAATAATTGAAGCAGTTTTGAAAAGTCTTTCCACTGGTACGCTGAATGGTAGAACGGTGTTGTATTTTTTATAAAAATTGCCTTTAATTTTGGAAATCTCGATAGCATGTCTAAACTGCGATCTGACTGATTCACTAAGAATAGAATTAATATTTTAAACTCAATATAACGCGCAAATGTTATTACCAACTCATAAAACTAATGCACAAATTTTGGAGAAAAATATTCAGGTATATATATATATATATATATATATATATATATATATATATATATATATATATATATATATATATATATATATATATATATATATATATATATATATATATATATATATATATATATATATATATATATATATATATATATATATATATACATTTGCCCAACGCTTTTATATTTTTGACGGAATGTTTGGTTAAAAAATTTTATTACTTACACTTTAATGTTATTTTAAAATTTTTAGCACATTTGTATATAAAGCATTGATTTTTTTTAATTTTGATTTTTTTTATTATTTTGTTCTTAAACACATTGAAGATTCTTACAAAGTTTATATTTCAAAAATCAGAACTCTAACTATACAATAGAACCGTTCAAGTTTTGTATGATATCAAAAATAATTATAAAATAGGATAAAATAGAATGTGATTAAAAAATGTAAATTACTCGAAAAAAGTATTGACTCGTGGTGAATCAATAGATTTGTATTCAGTGGATATTTTTCTTGAACCTATTTTGTTATTACGGAAATCACCAAAATCTGAGCTTAAATGAATTTTTGATAGTCAACTTGATAATTTCCTAATGTTTGATTTTCCCACAATTATTATTAACACTACAGGTAACTGTGAGCATAAGGGAACGGGAACGTAGTTTTAAAAAAAACTATTGACGATCAACAATGGGCCAAGAACGTTTAAATGTTTTATCAATAATTTCCATTGAAAACAAAATTGCTAAATCTGTAGATATTCATTGATACTTTATGATTAAAAATTTTTAAATCTAAAGTTAGACGTGTTTCAATTTCTAACTTAATATATGTTTAAACTCAATAATAAAGTTCTTAAAAATTTTTATTTGTAGTATTTATTGTTTTATGATTTAAAAGGCGCCTAATATATTCTCGCACATACACTTATTTTCAGCTAGCAGTTCTGCACCGCACTACACGTTTTGTTTGCATCAACTGTTTTTAATCTTTCGTCTTACGCTTGTCGGAGGTGTTTTTTTTAAAGTGATGCAACTTTTAAATTTTTTTTTAAATGATTCGTTACCTTGGTTATAAATTAAATCAATTATTATAGAGGCCTACTTTTTGACATCACTCATTTATTTTTTTATAGATCAATTGACTCTGCAATCATTATTTTGTTTGTTTTTAATTTTTTAATTTTATATTTGTTTGACGTCAATAAAATAAACTTATTTTTGGAAAAATTTGAAAAATGAAAAACTCTTTCATTTTGATTTTTACAAGGTTGATTAATAACATTGAATTTATTTGAATACATATGCGGGATGTTGTTTTTAAATCTATGGAAGATGCGAGGTTGCCAAGATACTTATATCACACACTTAACCTTTTTCAAATTAAAAATGATTCATTAAGCAAAACATTTATATTGTTATTATTAATATTATTAGATGCATTTAATTCTTCGAAAATAATTTTGTGGCTGTGTCAAACGTTCAATTTTTCTAATGATTCATCAAGCAAAACATTTAGATATGAAGTTAATTAAGTATTATTATTATCGTTATTAAAATTATTATTGTTATTATTTTCATTACAAGTCACAAACTTGATGCATCGAGGAGCGTGTTATATGGCTTCCAATGAGTTTGGTATTCTTTTAATGGTATTAACCATTTGTGCTAAATTGTCTTAAAAATGTAAGCAATAATATATAAAATACTGAAATAAACATGTTATCCATTACGTGAACGGTTTATGTCTGTCTGCTGAGCTGTATTGTAGAATTCAGCCTACAGATATAAACAGTTTTATAGAAAATAAAATAAAATTTGGACAAATTTTGCTGAAGAGATTTAGAGGAAGACGATAAAAAATGGATACGATATGACCGACTTTTATCTTGGAGTTGTGTGAAAATCAGATATGTGGTTGTCAATTACATTATGACCATGGCTAACCAACTAAGGTTCAAATACTTTAAAGACTTTCTAGTATTCATTAGTGACTAAAGATAACCTAACTGTCTAGAATTCTAGAAGATGGAATAAAATACAGCACTAAAAACTAGTCACATATTTGGCCGATAAACAAAAAAATAATTTATAGAATCACAGGTGTATCTTCTCTAAATGAGTTTATGCTTATGACAGACAAATATTTTGAAAACAGAACATGTGAGACCAGTGGCGTAGCAAGAAGGCAGGGGCAGCCACCCCGGGCGCGCGTGGCTAGGGTGCGCCAAAGGGGGACGCAATATCAGTAGAGGCAAAAGTGTATAAGGTTTTCAAAAGATTTTTGGAAAAGCATCTACATCTAGGCCCCCATTGCCCCCGAATCAGCAGGTATTTTCGGAGGCAAAAATTTATGAAGTTTTCGAAAAATATTTTCGAAAAAGTACCTACGATTACTCGACTACCTCCTCTATCCCTCCCCCTCTCCCCCTCCCCCTTATCAGGAAAAGTTGTCAGGTGAGATTTTCTAGAGGCGCATTCCTTAGACTTTTCCCCGGGCGCCGAAAACTCTAGCAACGTCACCGAGTGAAACTCGATTGTGTTTGTTTCTTGTAATATGGCTTGACAAGAAGTTCGCTTGTTTTCCACTAAATTATCATCAATAATAAATATATTATTATTTCCACATTCGAGTCTGAGTTTATTGTTTTCTGCTTTCGTATGTTGAGACGATGAAAATTTACGACCTGGCTCTGCATCAAGTTTACATCCCAAGCTCAAACAAAGAACTATCCACATCTTTCATTTCCATATTCCAAAAACGTGAAACAGAAACGAAAACATGGCGTTGTTTTGTCTTCTAAATGTTGCATCAGACATTCTCAGCGGCCCGAAAAACCTTTTCAGATGGTTGTTCACAGACAAATAACTATAAGCGAATTTTTTGTGAAAACCATTATAGGTGCTCTTCTGCACTCCATCAAGAAGCAAAACAAGGAAATTCATTACAAATAGAAAGAGATAATGGTAATATTATGATCATAACCACAACCATAATATACAACATTGCTTGTTTGTCTTAGGATTTTTTGTATCATGTTGTTTTTCACGTCAAAATAAGAATATCTACGTCATGATTATAATGTCTACGTCATGATTACAATGTCTATCATGATTACAATGTCTATCATGATTACAAGGTCTATCATGATTACAATGTATATCATGATTACAATATCTATCATGATTACAATGTCTATCATAATTACAATGTCTATCATAATTACAATGTCTAAGTCATGATTACAATGTCTATCATGATAACGTCTAAGTCATGCTTATAACGTCTATCATGATTACAATGTCTATCATGATAACGTCTAAGTCATGCTTATAACGTCTATCATGATTACAATGTCTAAGTCATGATTACAATGTCTAAGTCATGATTACAATGTCTAAGTCATGATTACAATGTCTAAGTCATGATTACAATGTCTAAGTCATGATTACAATGTCTAAGTCATGATTATAACGTCTATCATGATTACAATTTATATCATGATAACAATGTAAGTCATGATTACAATGTATATCACGATAACAACGTCTAAGTCATGATTATAACGTCTATCATGATTACAATGTCTAAGTCATGATTACAATGTCTAAGTCATGATTACAATGTCTACATCGTGATTATAATATCTACTTCATGATGTTGTTTTCTACGTCAAGATGTTGTTTTCGTTGTTGCCATGGTTTTTTTTTACTGTCGCGTTAAGCAATAGAACCAATAAAACGCATCCCTCGGCACCACAATTCTATGCCCAACTGCACGACAACACGCCAAGCTAACTTGCTGAAGAATATCTGCAATGCACATCATCATTTTTGTTGTAATGTTATAATTCTTCTTCAGTACAATAGAACAAATTATTTGCCTATCATATGCAGCAATATTGCTTTCCTTCTTGACGTTGCCAGCCATTTGAGTTTTATGGCTGCAATGCCACAACAATTTCGTAAACTATTTTTTAAGATGTTTCTAATAACAATATATGTATATGTATAATTAATTTTTTCTTTGCATTTGTTGACAATAAAGCTATTTTTAATTAATTTTATTTTTCTGTTTAATATATAAATAATTAATATTTTATTGGTTAATTGCTTGAAAAAATTGTTTTTTGTCCTGCAGGGTGAGGGTGGAATTTTTCACCAACGAAAACACTTTGAAGGAACGTCTGCAAATTTATTTCATAAAGAACCAAAGATCAAGTATATATTTATTTTTTATATGTATCTAGTTAATTTGTTAAAGGGTAGAGACACCAAAGGGTACGCGCTACCAAAGACTAGAGACACCAAAGAGTGCGCATTTAAAAATGTTTATTTATTAAAAAATCAACTATATCATTACACTTTGTACTTTTTGTCATGATTTGTCTCACTGACAGGTGGCAGTTGTGTTGCCATTTCAAGAAAATTAAAAGTATACTAAACGCACTGCGTACTCTTTGGTATCTCTACTCTACTACGTTTGTCAAAGAGTTTTCAGATTGTATAAACGTGTTTGCTGTCAATTGTTTAAATCATTATTTAAATCTTTTATATTAACTTTATCGTGTTTCCTTGCTTGAGCCGTGCGTTGGTAATTTTCTGGCGCTGAAAAACATACTTCCCGTCATCCAATCAAGCTAAAATTAAGTGTATTGAATTGTTGTCAACGACATTGCATTCTATTAAATTATCAGATTGTTTAGACAAAATGCGAATAGAATATAAAATAAAATTACTTGAAATGTTTTAAATTTTTTAAATTCAAAATTTTTTCAGAGAAATAAAACCATCAATTTTAAATTAAATATCACACATCAAGTATGTAAAAAACTGTGGTTAATGTTTTTTTATTTTATAGATTTATCATCATCAAAAAATAATTTGCAAAGAATTAGAAATTGCCGAATTAAAAAATGTAAAAGATTTCTGAAAAACGAAGTTTTTATAGTTCACTTGTTTTCATTTCGGAACTTTATAATGAGCTCCTTCAACAACTTATTAATCATCTTTAAAGAATTTTTATTCTCTCATCATATCATTCATTGTAACATTTCCAATCGATAACTTTCCGATCTCCTTTATGACGAATCACCGCAGAGCATGTTTCATTGAGAAAATGATTTAGTGTAGACTTTTTATGACACACGATGCTAAATTTGTCAAATAAATCAACTCGATTCATTCATGAAAGTACATCGACATGTATGCATGGTTTCATTTGGAACAAAAATAAATAATTATTATTATTTATTTATTTTTATTTTTATTCCTTCAATGCAAAACTCCTTCGTGCCACAATCCGTCACAAAATTAATCTTCCGAATCATCCAAACGATCCAGAGACAATATTTTGGAAAACTATGGTTTTACAGAATCATAATAATACTATTCAATAAAAACAGGAAACAATTAGTTTAAAAAGAATAATTGCCAAAAAAGTTTTTACATTTATTTTTTACAAATGTTGAGTTTTATTGTACGCAAATAATTTGTGTCCATAAACAAAATAATCAATTAATATTGAATGTTTGTTCATTATCATCATTATTATGCAAACATGCTAATTATATATCATTTCTGGTTTGTTCAATAGCAAAACGTTTTCTAATTTTTTCTTCATTCAAAAGTTTAATTAAAATATTCATTATTTTTCTCGTCTTCGTTGGCTAAATTTCGAACGTCTCCTTAAAACCAAAAGCGCCAAGTTGTGAATGAATGATTGCTGCTCGCCATTTCTTCGCACGTTCGTTATTATACAGTCACACTGTACACACAAGCTAGTACACACGCATACAACCTTGTACACACACATACATACATACACACCAGCGTCACCATGTTCAAACTAATTTTTTACATAAATAATGACGACGTATTTTATAATTATTATGATAATGATAATGATAATGATAATAATAATAATAATAATAATAATAATAATAATAATAATAATAATAATAATAATAATAATAATAATAATAATAATAATAATAATTGTTATTAATATTAATTTCAAAAGGTCTGCGTATTCGCATGTTCAACTTCATATTGAAGGTTCTCTCGTGCGTTTTGTACGTGGCTCGTGTCGTCCTGGAAGAAAACCTGTGCAAGCAATCAGATAGCAGTCTCCCTGTCGGCGACAATCAGTGAGTTTATTCCATTCCCTTTCTTTTTTCAATTTCTCTTTCTTTCTCTCTCTCTCTCTCTCTCTCTCTCTCTCTCTTTCTCTTTCTCTCTCTCTCTCTCTCTCTCTCTCTCTTTCTTTCTCTCTCTCTCTCTCTCTCTCTCCCTCTCTCTCTCTCTCTCTCTCTCTCTCTCTCTCTCTCTCTCTCTCTCTCTCTCTCTCTCTTTCTCTCTCTCTCTTTCTCTATCTCTATCTCTCTTTCTCTCTCTTTCTCTTTTTCTCTCTTTCTCCTTTCTTTCCGTTCATATTACTTTCGTTCTTTTTTTCATAATTATCCCTCTCTTCGACATATTATCTCTCTATTTATTATCACACTGTTTCATCATTATCTTATCAATAATAATTATTTGACATGGATATCCACTTTAGTTTTTTTGGTGCATTTTTGGTGGAAGCGCTCAATTGATTATCTATATTAATATTATTATTATTTTTTTTATTATTATTATTTTTAATTATTATTTTTTTCTCATTATTACTTCTCCGAGACCGGCACAGACAAGGGAATGGAAGCAATTATATTGCTGTTCACGGTCATTCAAGCCCGTCGTCACACACGTGTATGTAATGTGCACATATATCTGTGTGTGTGTGTGTGTGTGTCCTGTCCGGATGTGTTTTATGTGTGTTTGATGATTAGTATTCCATGCAAGTAATTTCCAGACAACAAAAAATTTTATTCATGTAATTGACGACCAAGTAAAAAATTCCAAAAAGAAATAATGATTTGTTTATTTGTTTGTGTGGAAATGGTTGGTTGATAATCAATCGTCATCTGTATGTCAACACGGTTGAATTTTTAAATAATAACATCGGCTTGTTTGATTGGACCACCATGCAAGTAAACCACCATAGCAGTAGACCACCATATCAGTGAACCACCATATCAGTGAACCACTATATCAGTGGACCATCATACCAGTGAACCACCATGCCAGTAAACCACCATACCAGTGAACCACCATACCAGTGGACTATCATACCAGTGAACTACCATACCATCCAGTCCCCTCTTGAGTTCCAATTCATAAAAAAACAAACAGATATTTCAAGGGGATAATTTTTAGAAATTTATTTTTAGAAAAACTGAAAAGGAATACGTTGATGTAAATCTAATAATTGTAATCACAGATATTGTTTCTGTCCTTCTCATCATCATCATCACCACTCTTCCAATAAATCTCATCATCATCACCACTCTTCCAATAAATCTCATCATCATCACTTCTCTAACATCTTCATCGTCATCATTTTGTTACAGAACAACATTATCAGATACAGTATCCACTACAGTATCAGCAACAGTAGATGACAGTACATTCGACAAAATCGATTGGTTGGCACAAAACTTGTTTTCGTTTTGATGAGTAAATAAGAAACCAGGCACGTAAATTGAGGAAAACAGGGAAGCGTGATTTTTCAGAATTCGAAATTTTTTACATTGCGTTCACTATTTATACTTTTTGCGTATGTAAACAATTTTATATCTGAGCACAGAGCTAGACTCTAGCTTATTAAATACTAAAGATAGCTCGTCAAAAATGACGGATTTTTTAAATCTCATTATATATTATTTTACGATTACAGCGCCACCTTTTTATCTTTAAGACTGACAGTGTAATAACTTTAAATTACACGCCTGCTTGGCTTGCTTGCCTCATTTTCTGGGCTCAGCAGCGGTAGTTTTAGGAAGAAAAAATTATTTTTTTGATTGTGTCCTTCGGCGTACTGCATATTTTCTGGGCTGTTTGAACTATTAAAATGAAATTATCACTTATTACTGTTGTTTTCGAACATAACATACAGGTAGACCCTTAGCCGCCGACTTAGCCGAGCCGCGAATTTACTATGCCAACATCGGCTGATAAAATTGCGGCCAAAACGCGAGCCGGCCGCAAAATATTTAAGTTTCGCCGGCCGAGATAATTGCGGCTGAAAAAGTTAGACTTTTTTGCGTTATATTTGCTTGAATAAATTCAAAAAAGATCTTATTGATATTCTTATGCTTGACTTTTTCTACATAAGCTTGAAAGTTTTAAAGGTTGTGGCTATGTCAAAAAACCATATTAATCTTCAAAAACTGAATATAAATAAGGAAACATTTATCGACTTAATATCATGTCTTTCTAATTTATCGGCTTGATATGAGCCAAAACATTTGCGTCCGAGTGCTGAATAATAGCTTTATCTACAAAATGATTGACAAATTACCTAATTTAGTTTATTTAAACGTAATTAAATTTGCTATAAAAGTAGGAAAACATCGCTTTGACGCACTCGAAAAGTTTTCAGTACTTAGAATTGAGTTTTAATGGTCGCTTTTTTAAACTTCTGCAAACATAAGCTCCGAAATAAAATAGTGCGTAATTTTCACCTATCTGATGGGGTTTAAGAGTCCACGGAATTTAAAAAAAAAAAACCAAATAATTTTCTGGCATTCGTTTTTTTCTGTGAATGGTCATTTGGGTCACGATTATTCAACTGCCCCTCCCTGGATAAAATTGCAATTACGTGCTTGTAATAACAATTTGTCTCATTTTTTTAGTATACATTGTTTTAAAATTATATTGATTTTCTTATTTTATTGTCTGTGCCTCAGGTTCGCGATATTTTGGGTCTGCAGACACGACTGGTTTTGGGGCATTCAAGTGACTGTGGCTCTGATCAGCTTAATAGAGACACTTCTAGTTACATACCTCAGTTACAAGGTAAAAATAAGTCTGTGTTGCTGTTTTTGAATTCTCAAAGAGCCATGTTTTATGCGCCTATGTGCCACTACAAAACCAATTACGTCTGGCAGTTTGTCTGAGAAATGTTTCTTTATCACTTGCGTACGAGTTTCGTGTTTCCCGATGTTCCAGATTTGCTGCATTTGAAATGTTTTGAAACAAATGTTTTCCAAATTCTATAATAGTGCCTGCATTGGTTAAAACTGTTGAAAGCGTTATTTTTGAATCTTTTTCTTACACACTTTTATTTAACTTGAATTTTCTTTCTCTCTGTGGTCAAACTTTTGAATTGATTTTTTACCAACTTTTAGAATATTTAGAACTTAAAAACTTTCAGCATGGACCTTGGTCATTTACAAAAACAATATTCAATCATTCTCAAAGCAATTTTATCATTATTTCAATTAATTTCAATATTTGTTTCTTAACAAGTTTAAAATTAATAAATAGATGGCGCTTGCGTCAATTAAAAGAACTTTCAGGCAATCATGACTATGTCCAAAACTTATTAGAATTTTGACTAAAATATTACTATAAGCAATGGTAAAACTATTATTACATTTAAAAATCAATTTGCATAATGTCAACATATAAAAGTGTGTTTTTAAAAAACTTTGTTTTTTGCTTGGACTTGTTTTAAACTTTGATTGTGTGACTAGAAAAATCTTGGCAGAGCCAATTTACCCACTTCCTGTCATCCAATCAAGCTGTAACTTGGAACACACACGTGTTCCTGATGACAATGCATTCCTGTAAACCTTGGGGCTTTTCCCACCTCTTGGCCTTCAAATCAAATGTTTTTTTAGTAATTTAATTTAATTTTGTTTTTGTGACTGCCAAATCTTGGAAAGTTTCATTATTTTTCTATGATAGAGCGCTATATAAATAGTATTTTAAATTAAAAAGTTAAATAAAGTATTTATAGAAAAAATTGCTTTTTTACTTCCCACCTACTTACTTCTAATTATCAACAATTCAAAAAATAAATTTTTTTTGCTATTGTCATCACCACAACGAATTAACTTTTTCATTTCAAAAGGGCAATTTAAGTCAGCAGTTAGTCACACCTGAGTTCGCACTGGAGTTAGTGACGACGGTTCCTTTCATTGTCACTGTAAGTTATTTATTTCAGTTTCCATTCTTTCTTTCCATTTCGATTGTTTTCTCGTTTTTTATTGTCTCTAATAATGCCGTAATCAAATATAATGCACAATACGACCGAATCATCATAATTCTTGCATTCAGATGTGCTACCCACCGATTAAAAACTTGTTTGTACCAGTTTTTCTCAATTGCTGGTTAGCCAAAGTGGCACTCAACAACATGTTGGTGGGTTCAATTACTTATCTTTTCTATTAACAAAAATACTATTTTATGATATTATATTATGATATTATATTAAAATTAGTTTTTAATCATTTGAAATTTAAGTTTCAAAATTGAATTAAATTTATATTTTATGACCGTAGAACGACTTGAACAGAGCCATGCAAAAATCCCAGTCAGCCTTGGGCCAGCAACTCCTCTTGTTGATCACCACCCTTGTCTGCCTTGTCTTCACCAGGTCTCAAATAGTTTTTTACGCATACATATTAGAAAAAATACAATGATAACATTATTTTTATGATATTCTAACAAATCTGCCGAATTAAAGCTCAATTTGTTTGCTAACACATAAAATCTGTATACGCATAAAATATGTATACGCATAAAATATGTATGCACATAAAATGTGTATGCACATAAAATGTGTATGCACATAAAATATGTATTCCTACAGAATTAAAAAAAAAACTCTTTGCAATGCCGTTTTATTGGTCCAGCATGGTTTGACCTTTTTTATACAGCGTCTGTGGCTTTCAGCACTTGGAAAGAGGAAATAGAAAAATGAAGGTGACACTCTTTGACTCCCTGTGGTTTGTCATCGTGACCTTTTCAACTGTGGGATACGGAGATATGAGTCCGTCGATTTGGCCGTCGAAGTTATTCATAATGATGCTCATCTGTATGATATTCATCGTTCTTCCTAAACAGGTTTTCGCCATTTTTTTTCAAAACTAATTGTTTTGTCGGTTACATCTCTTCCCGCCATTTACATGAACTCGGTCACGTTAGCAAGCGTCATTAAAGTGTCACGTTGCCATGGTTATTCTTGATTAGATAATTAACTATTATCGCGACATCATTAAATTAGAAGCTTTTTTTAGTTTCTCTTTCGTTTTTATAGCTTTATTTCCCAAGTCGGTGCTCTCAGGAAACATCTGCAAGATGAAATAGTTTGCTAAATAACTGTTTGTTTTATAGTCGAAAAGTAGAAAAATTTATTTATTTATAGAAACACGAAAACTGTACCATAATACCAATAAATAAATTAGATTATTTTATATTATAATATTTTTGTAATCATATATTTGAAAGATGAACATACATTGCTTTTAAAAATTATTCTGATTTATGGATAAACAAATTAAATATAACGAATTTGTTTATTCAGTTATCAATAAGTCAGTTGTATACAATAATAATGTACATTATTTATATATACAAATGTTCCAGTAATCTTGTATTTATTATGTACACAAATAATCAAGTAATATTAGATCACTTCTATATTATAATACTCCAGTAATTTTAATATAATAATATATTTTATTTATATATCATAATATTCCAGTAAGTTTATATTTATTAAGTAAACAAATTCCCAAATAATAACAACAGTAAGAATATACCTCATTCATTCTGTCATACGATGCGATCTCGGTAATCTTATATTGACGAGGTAAACAAATCATCTAAAAATGAGAATTAATTAATTGATCAGTTCGAGCAGCTGGCATACACGTGGATGGAAAGACAAAAGATGGGAGGCTCCTACAGCAGTCACAGAGCTCACTCGGAGAAACACGTGGTCGTCGTGGCAACGGTGCTTCAGTCTGACGTCATCATGGATTTTCTCAATGAATTTTATGCTCATCCCAAAGTTCAGGTTTGCTTAGATTTATTTTTATCTGTTATCTATATATATAAAAGAACATGTCCTGACTGATAATCAACGCCGAGCTCAAACGCCTCATCCTAGGAACGTGAAATTTGGAACTTATATTACTTTTATAGCGTAAACATCCGCTAAGAAAGGATTTTTGAAAATTTTGCTCCTGAGGGGAAAAAACTGGAAAACAAACTTTTTTCTAAAAATTTTTTCTAAAATTTTTTTTTGAAATTTGGTATATAGATTCTTTTTGAAAAATAAAAAGATACGTGTTTCACCATTTGTTGAAAATTCGGTTTCCCGGACCTCAAATGTGGGTTGGAAAATTGGGTTATTTGGTTTTTAAAGTAGCTTCTACTCAAAAACTGTTAATGCTACAGGAGTAAAAATTAGTATTTAGTTTCTATTCCAAAAATAATGAAATACGTGTTTTAGCATTTTTTGAAAATTTGGTTTCCAGGACTTCAAATGTGGGGTGGAAAATAGGGCTAATTGTCTTTTATAGTAACTGCTACTCAAAAACAGTAAATACCACAGATGTACAAATTATTATTTAGTTTCTTTTCTAAAAATAAAGATATATGTGTTTCACCATTTTTTCCAAATTTGGTTTCCCGGACCTCAAATGTGGGTTGGAAAATTGGGTTATTTGGTTTTTTAAGTAGCTTCTACTCAAAAACTGTTAATGCTACAAAAGTAAAAATTAGTATTTAGTTTCTACTCTAAAAATAAGGATATATGTGTTTCACCATTTTTTGAAATTTTGGTTTTCAGGACCTCAAATGTGGGGTGGAAAAAGGTTTTCTTTGGTTTTTAAAGTAACTGCTACTCAAAAACTGTGAATGCTACAGATGTCAAAATTAGTATTTAGTATTTACTCAAAAAATTATGATATAAGTGTTTCAACATTTTTTTAAAAATTTGGTTTCCAGGACATCAAATGTGGGGTGGAAAAAAGGGTTATTTGATTTCAAAATAACTGCTACTCAAAAACTGTAAGTGCTACAAATGTAAAAATTAGTATTTTGAAGTTTTGTGCCGGTTAAAAGTAGCTAAGTTCAGTTTATCACCGGTCGGGCCAAGCCGTTATTTTAGAGTCTTCACACGGGCCAGGCCAAACCTTAAATCAAAGTGGAACGGGCCGAGGTTTTTCACCAAGTATATAGATATTTTAGTGATTTTAGGGTGTTCAGTTGGGCCGGGCCAAACCTGAAGTCAAGGTGGGACGGGCCGAAGTTTTTCATCAAGTATATAGAACTTCTAAGCCTGTAAGAATGGGCCGGGCCTAATTCAGACGGGCTGTGCCGGGCCAGGAGTTTGGGTTTTTAAAACGGGCTGGGCTAAGTTGTCGACGGGCCGAGCCGAGACCTAAAAAATTGATCTCTACTATGGATGCACGGTTCAAACTCTCTAATTTCATGCGAGCGAAGCCGCTACGGGCACTGCTAGTAATACATAGAGATTATTACAATTTGTAAGCTACTGGTAAATTTGGGAATGGGAACATATCCCACATAGTCTTACAACAAGACACTACGGTTCAATATTGCAAGTTCATACTGTTCATCTTAACAATATGATATCGAAAAAGAAAATTTATGCCCTGGCTTTTAATTTACCTTTTGTGATTTTTTCATAAGTTTTTGTTAGTGTTTTTTCATAACATTAATGAAAATATGCTGCGGACAATGCTATGATCAGATGCTGTTATATGATGCTATGACCGGATGTTGTGATCTGATGATGTGATCAGATATTGTGAACAGATGCTATGGTCAGATGTTGTGATCTGATAATATGATCAGATGTTATAGTCTTATGATGTGATCAGATATTGGGATCAGATGCTAAGGTCAGATGGTGTGATCTGATGATATGGTCAGATATCAGATGATGTGATCAGATATTGTGATCAGATGCTATGGTAAGATGCTGTGATCATATGATGTAATCAGATGTTGTGATCTGATGTAGTGATCAGATATTATGACCTGATGCTGTAATCAGATGAACACCTTCGTGATCATAATTGCTTTTTTTGGTCGTCATAAACTGACGCTAAAAATATAATGTTTACTCTGATATCTTAATAAAACCAGCCATGCATCATTGTCAACAAACTCTTCCAAACATTGCCACACTTATGTAGCAATTTCTTTTTTTTTATATGTCATAACAACGAAATGGTAACACTCTAACTCCCATATTATTTTCATGGATAAATGGTCCTGTTATTTTACTAAATGCAATATTAACGTAATATTTTTCTATTATTGTAATGTTACAATAATTATTATATTAATGTCATATATAATAATATCATTATTAACATAATAATTTAATATTACATTAATATAATAATTAAAATATGCAGGATTATTACGTTGTTCTTCTGTCCCCATGTGACCTTGACCCCACCTTAAAGTTAATACTGCAAGTACCCATATGGGCAGCAAGGGTTATTTATATCCAAGGTTCTGCTCTAAAAGATACCGATTTGTCTCGTTGCAGGTGATTCAAATTGTATTTATAATGATTAAATTTGTAATCAATAATTTTACAACTTACTTAATTAAATCCATTTATTTTTAAGTAATGTTATATTATATATATATTAGAATGCAGGATGCTGAGGCTGCTTTCTTCATAACAGCAAGAAATTATTTGGATAAATCGGCCTCGGTTAGTATTCAGGATTTTATTTAGTGTTGTGTATTGTTTGAATGAAGTAAACAAATGCATTAGTTTACTAATATTAGATTACTCAATTTTTTCAACATGATGGATTTAGCTTTTTAAATAACAATGATAAAATTCACGAGTCTTCAAAAATTTTAATAATATTTTGTTGTTAAATTATTTCCTGAATTAAAACGCTTACTTCTTGCTTGAATGTTTACAAACCTTGAAAATAAAAATTAAATAATTTCCCGTCATTCAATCGAGCTTTTGAAAGAAATTGTAATTAAAAATAATAATTGTCTATTTTTTAAAACAAAAATAAATCAAATACAATTAAAAAATGTTTATATATATATATATATATATATATATATATATATATATATATATATATATATATATATATATATATATATATATATATATATACATTCAAAAAAATGACCTTAAATTTTTTTTTGCAATAAATGAAAAGCCAGGTCTACAGGCGAATGTTTTAGCGTTATAATACCACCAGCGTCCAGATATATAACAGATTTGTAAAAAAAACATAGTTTTTATTTGTTTTTATTATCTTTCACTTGTCCGGATGTCCATGGGATGTCCGCAGACGTTTTTAAATTAGGAAGATCATTATGAAATCGCCCACTTCGAAAAAGTATAATTGAATTAAACAAAAAAATGATCATAAAACAAAAAAAAATATTTATAGAAGCATATTAATAACGACGATAAAAACATTCATCGTCACACTAATTACAAACATCTTTTTTTAACTATTCACCGGGGTTATATTTTTATAATGCGATGTCGCTATAAAGTTTTACATCTGTTTTAAAATCATGTTTTAATTTTTCAAATTAACTTTCATTTGCTTACGGCTTACTTGTTAAATAAGTAAAACATAGAACAATTAGAAGCAATAAAATAATTTTTTATCAAAAGTATTAACCAATAAACAGTAACGAGAAAATAACAACCACTAAACAGTAATCATTAAACAAGAACCACGTTTTAATTTAAAGGACCAACACACAATATTAAGATCATGGGCTGTTAGAGATTTTGCTCCAAACTGCCCTCAATATCTGCAAATCTTCAAACCAGAGAGCAAACTTCACGTCTATTTCGCTGGTATTCTTCTTTCACTTTTTTATGTTTTATATTTTCTATTAGTTTTAATGTGAAATAAATCCATTACAAAAAAACTGTTTGATTCGGTGGTTCTTTTTCAGAGCACGTGGTTTGTGAAGATGAATTCAAGTATTCATTGCTGGCCAACAACTGCCTCTATCCTGGAGTGTCAACATTTGTGACTCTCTTGCTTCACACTTCAGACGGAGCGTTAGTTATTTACTAATCGACATTCAATTGGCTGTTGTGATTCTTATCAACCGCTTTCATGTTTTGCTTTGTTGTAAGGCCGGTGTGCTGTGATCAAGTGGTGCTGCCGTTTTGAGGTGTTGCGATAATGTTGTCACGTGAGACTGTCGTGTTGTTGTTGTGTTGTGATCACGTGGTGCTGCCATGTTGTTGTGCTGTGATATTGTTGCCATGCGATGCTGTTTTGCGGTTGTTGTGTTGTGATGTGATGTGATGTCGTGTTTTTTGCTGAGTCTTTGTAGTGGCTTCTTTGCTGAAACCAGGATCGATTTAATTTATTGACATTTTTCACGAAAACATTGTTTTATTTTTGCATTTTTAAATATTTTTTATTTACTTCATAAGCAAACAAACATTTTTTTTGAGAATTTTATTAGATTCAAAACATTTGATAGCACGAATTTCTGTTTTTACAATTTTTTTCAATATTTGCTTACTCACTGCAACTCCAGAGAAGGGCAAATAGCCAACGAAGAGTGGATGCACTTGTATGGAAAGAGCAGTGGCAATGAGATTTACCACATCAAGATCAAGGACAGCACGTTCTTCGGAGAATACGTCAACAAGAGTTTCACTTATGCATCTTTCAATGCACACAGAAAGTAAGTTTGGTTCATTTCTCGTTTTTGTTTGCAAGTTTAAATGTATTTTTTCACATTAAATAATACTTGTAATTTAAATAAATTTGTTTTTAATCTGTTTTATAATTATTTGAATTCTTTATCATTAAAAAACCGTCGACAAATTTCATGAAAAAAATACCACATTTGAGTTTTAGTTAAGTTTCTTTCATGCACCAACAGGTATGGAGTCTGCTTGGTCGGCATTGCATCCGAAAGTCCTTCAGAACCAACGCTTCTGAATCCGGGTAGTAATTATATGTTAAAGGAAGAAGATGTATGCTTATACATGTCACTGGCAAAAGAAGAAACAGCTGCTGTAATAAAAACAACGAAAAAAGTCATCGAAAACAAAGCCGCAGCTCTTTGTGAGAAAGACACTGCCGAAGCTGAACAAAGTACTGGCTCAAAAGTGAAAGATCAGTACAATAAAGCTGCCTGTAGACTGGAGGAAGTAGGTAAGTAAAAGAAAATAAGGTTTAAACGGTTCTAGGACAAACTGTCACCGGACAAAATGTCGCAGACAAAATGTCATGTGAACAAAATGTTGCTGGGCAAAATGTCGAAGAAAAAACTGAGGGGTGAGTTGCTCATCACTGTTGGCATAGAAGCTGTAGAATTAAATAAGTATTTTAAATGAGCAAATTTTTTCTAATGTATCTAAAAAATTCTAGAATTCCAAGTTTGAATTATATTTTGGTGGGAACCTTCCAAGTTTGAACTATATTTTGGTGGGAAGCTTCCCGACCATGACACTGACAAGTGGTGTTAATGTTTTTTTAATGTGTTTGCACCATTCGCGTGAGTTAATTTTCATCGACAAAATGTATCTTGATATGGTAATAAGAAATAAACTAATAAGAGTGCAGCTGAAAAAGTTGGCTTTTTTGTCTAAACAGTTTTTGTATTCATGCAAAGAAGTTATTGACGAAAAACCATCAGCACACCACAGCAAAATTATATAGCAAACTAAACATGAAATAGAGAAATAGAGCTGTATAACAGGCACTCTCACAATAATTTTACGCCGAATACAAACAATATAATTTGTTGGAGGATGATTTCAACATTTTAATACATATAAAGAAGAAGATGAATATGTTCTGTTTTATCCTGTCCTGTTTTATCATGTTCTGCTATATCATGTTCTGCTATATCATGTTTTGCTATATCATGTTTTGTTTTATCATGTTCTGTTTTATCATGTTCTGTTTTATCATGTTTTGTTTTTTCACTGTTCCGTTTTTTCACTGTTTTGTTTTTTCACTGTTTTGTTTTATCATGTTCTGTTTTACCATGTTCTGTTCTCATCATGACTTGTTTTATCTGGCTACTCAAAATTATGACTGGCTACGGTAGCTGTTTTAAAGCTAAAAATGCATAAAAATAATATTTCTTTAGACTAGGCTTGTCCAACTTATAGCTTGCTGGCTCCATCTGACCAACCGACTGATTAGATTAACAGGTAATAAACAGTTCCTTTAGGGCAGAGATACCAAAAAACTTAGAGCCTGTTATTAATTGTTAATCAATTAGCCAGCATATTGAGCATTCGTTTTGCTGTGATTAGTCATAACATCAAAATCACGGATTGAATATCGCTTTTATCAGATCAGCTTTTCAATTCAAGTTGCACTGACAACATGTCAGAGAAATTTTAGCCATTACATTTTGTCCACGACATTTTGTTTTCATGACATTTTGTCTTCACTACATTTTGTCTTCACGGCATTTTGACCGCGACATTTTGACCACGACATTTAGTCCACGACATTTAGTCCACGACATTTTATCTAATGACATTTTGTTCGTATGACATTTTGTCCTCACGACATTTTGACCGTGAAATTTCGTCTAAGATATTTTCACCGCAAAATTTTCTCCTCGACATTTTGTCCAATGACATTTTCCCGGCTGCCGTTTTAACTGACTTTTTAGATAAAATTTAAAAAAAAACATTTTTTGAAAAAAATTCAGTTGCTGCAGCTCAAAAAGAAAATTTGTCAAAAGTGATTGGCGATTTCAGCTCCACAGTGCCAGTTTCTGCCGAGCAAAATCGCGATAATAGAGATGAATCGTCAGTTGCCATTAACATGGTCATCCCTGGAGCGGGTGCTGTGAATATTCCATACCCTAACAGGTGTTTCTTAATATATTTTATTGAATTAGATTATTTATGGCGCAAAAAATAATTATAGGTCTCTTTTGTCCACCCGTGAAAAAACATTTTTATTGATTTATTTTTTCAAATAACTTTCTGCCACTTTTTTTTTTAGCATTGAATAGGTTTCATATGTGGTTCGCTCATTTCTATTCAATTGCCGCCTATTGTCGTTTTGTAAATGTCATAAATAAATAAATGTCTTCTTCAGCTACATATGCGGTGTCCCCCCGGTGACTCCGTACATCGGGATCTCTTCCCGCATATGCCATCTAATGAAGATTAAAAGACCTCTATGCTGTCTTCAACTTACCACAGTCAGTTTAAGCACGAACAGTACAGTTTTTTTATATTTAATTTTTCTCTGGTACATTAGACGCGCGTTTGCCTGTCTGTGTCTCTGTTTGTCTGTCTGTATGTCTCCCTTTATAATTGGGATTACTTATTTTTTGGAATGCAAATTAATATACGCATTTCCCAAATCAGCACTCCTTAATTGCAGCACTTATGTGTCTAAACAAAAATGAATGCTTATTTGCCATCTCTAGAAAATTATTGAGGTTGGGTCGGACATAAGTCCAAAGATAAAAAAAATATTTTTTTGCAATTTTTATAATAATTGTCATCGCACAAAAATGACTTTTAGCATGTAAGTGACATTTGGTTTATGCCGTTTTTGTGGGGGGCAATAAGCCTTTGACCCCCTCCTCTTCCTAAACCACAACCGCACTGATTTTCTACTGCATTAAACATGGCGACTTGTCTCATGTCAAGCTGTCTTACAAATTGGCTGAGCGTTAAATCTTCTAGACCCCTTGAACACTTGATCAAATAATTATTTACTAATGACGAAATTCTTAATTTATATGTCTACGTTTACACTAACTTTTTTGAATATCACAACAGACTTGTGATCACACTGATAGATCACAAGCATTTGACTACATGTGGCCTAACAAGTGTACAATCGTCGTTGCCGACGTAGCTAGCAGTGCCCTATTCAACTTCATAACGATCTTGCGTTCTCAACACATCAGTCATGAGCAGCTTAAACCAGTCGTCCTTCTTCTTGAAGAATGGTTCGTTTTTTTGTTTTGACGTTTCTCGAGGGAAATAAAGAGCGCTTGAAAAAAAACTATAAAAAAATAGTTCATTGTTTTTTTCTTATAAAATTGTATTTAACATTTGGAGGATTTGGATTTAAAAGATTACCGTGAGTTCAATAAATCTGGGATGGCAGAAATAAAATAAAAATTTACGTTCTTAAATGGCTTTGATAGAAAATAATAATGCTATATTGTATTTGGAAATACTTCAACATATAAAATAAAACAATATCATATAAAACAAGAACACAATGTTATATTTGAAAATGCTTCAATATAGAACGTATCTAAAAGAAACTACGGGTAGAAAATGTTTGAACATGAAACATTCTTAAGAATTGTTCTAAAATAATTTAAAAACAAATAAACATAAAAACTACATATGGAACATTTTTATAAAATTTTAAACTTTTTATTTTATAATGATAATATTTTCTATCGCTTATTAGAAATTTTTAAATTAATAAAACCCATTAACCTAATAAATATAGTTTACAGACATTCAAAAAAATGTATACAGTACCTATTTAAAAAAATCAAAATGGCTGCTACAAGAACTGTTTGAATAACTTTCTTTTTCTTTTTATTTAAAATATGATGTTCATTTATAATTCAATTACTCAAGTAATGATTTTTGCTTTCATGAATATTTCAGTCCTGAAAACAGTTTCTTGGACACCATTTCTTTTTTCCCAATGGTCTACTGGATGCAAGGTTCTATAGGAAGGTTTGCAAAAAAAAATTATTCTTTTAAAACCACGTTTCGACAATAATATCTCGATCACATCGAAAACCTTCAATTATTAACCAAGAGTAAGACAACAAATTAAATCCGGTTATTTAAAAATATTTTATTTTTCGTAAAAACATTATCTGGTTCAGTTTGGACGATCTTCTAAGAGCGGGAATAACTCTGTCAGACAATCTGGTGGTCGTCAATAAAGAAGCATCGAACGCTGCTGATGAAGACACATTGGCCGATTGCAACACTCTCGTTGCTGTACAGACTATATTCAGGTGCAGTTAATACCCATTCCCCACCGACCGTTGTATGTATATATTTTTTATCTTCGCAGATCGGAGTTTTAATTCACAAAAGCATTTAAACTGATTTTAAATAAAATTAACATTTTTTTTTAAATTATTAAAGTTGACTTATATGCACATGTAAATCAATCAATACATAAGTTACAATATTAAAATAAACTAGCAGTAGGTGTTCAAAAACTAATGGCATGTGACTGTGACAAACTCAAATAATGTTTTTTTTCTAAAATCAAGTTAGCTTATGTGTTTTTTATGTTTAATATAACATAGAATTTAATTAAAACATTTCAAAAACTCAGGTTGTTTCCGATGTGTAACATTGTAATGGAATTGTCTCAGGCCTCGAACATGAGATTCATGCAATTCAGACCGAAAGATTGCTACTCTCTGCAAATATCTAAATTGGAAAGAGTTTAGTTGAAAGTATTTAATTCACTTTATCAAACTAAATGCCGATTCTATGTGCAATTAAATTATAATATGCACAGATCGGAGCGTATACAGCTGAGGAAACAGAAAAGTGTGAATCGCTAAGAGCATTAGCTTATAGGTTTTCAAACTAAAAACTGATGCGAAGGTGCTGTGAAATACGCATTTGTAATTTTAAATTAATAGTTGCTGCGAGGAATCACACCTGTTGAGATTACCTGTTGAAAACGGAGGGGTGAGGGGGCATACTATGAAATTCAATTCTAAAATGCTTAAAAATTAGAATTAATTATTATATGTTACTGGCTGGGATGACATACATTTATTTTTATATTTAAAATTGTGTTGTGTTTATAAAAATTAAGTTTTTGTCATAAAAACATAACTGCATAAATATATGTTTACTATCTATATCTATAAGCTCTTTGTCCGTGTATATATATAAATATATTATTATTATTATTATATATATATATGTATGCATACATATAAGCATTGTTATACATCCTAACGTATAAACGACAGAAAGAGAAAGAGAAAGGATCGCACTTATACTTCATGTTCAGGCTTCCTTTTGCCGCTGGATGCGTCTTCAGTGCAGGAATGTTGGACACCATACTCTATCAAGTATAATTCTAATTTAATTCATCTTTATTTGTTGTATCTGTTAGAAAATTCAATCAAAAGTGTCTGAAACGCCATAGAACACGAAAATTTACTTAAATAGAAATCAATGGCAGATATTATCCAGTTATATTTTGTAGTCATTAAATATTCAATTGTTTTACGAACGAAATTTGAATTTATTAAGCCTTCCATACACTTATGATCTGTAACACTTTACAAAAAGTCGAGCTCTTCAATAATGCATGTGCATAAATAAGTAAATAAATATGGCAGGTTTTTAGTTACTTTTTATTATCTTTTTCTCGTTCAGGCCTATGCCAAAGATTTTGTTATTCAATTCGTCCGACTGTTGCTGGGAATCGATGAGCATCCTCAATCCGGATATCTCTCTTGCGTTAGTTTTGTTGAAATAATCATTCGCGTTTTGAAAAAAAAATCAGGTTGCTGTTAACATATAAACTAATTTTTAATATTAAAAATGTTTAATATCTAAAGATGAAAATAACAAGCGAAGATATGTGGATAGGTAGTTACGGTCGTCTCTATCAAAAACTTTGCTCCACCACCAGGGAAATTCCCATCGGAATTTATCGCACCCAGCCTCAGAGAGTGGTTGATTTATCGACGGTTGGTTGGCTTTGTTTAGTTCTTTTAAAATAGAAAATTATTTAGACTTTGCCAGTTTTATGGAATAACATGATGATGATGGTGATGATGATGGTGACGGTGACTTTGATAGATGACGATGATGGCGATTATGGTGTGATGATGATCACGGCGACTATGATGGTGGCGATGGTTGTTGTTAATGATGATGATGATGATGATGGTGATGATGATGATGATGATGGTGGTGATGATAATAATAATGATGATGATGATGATTGAGGGTGATGATGACGATGGTGTTGGTGTTAATGATGGTATTACTAATAAGTTGATTCACTTCAACTGATATGAAGCAAACGTTTTTTCAAAAGTTTTTTTTTATTAGAATAATTGTTATAAATGTGGCAAAAATTTATAAAAATACTTGAAAACTAAATTTGAAATTTAGAGATTTTCCAGATAAAATTTACCAGAAAATTTTTTGTGCTGAAATAAACGCCACCCACGGGTCAAATCGTTATCGCATTAAAAAAAAATTCCAAATAACCACAACATGTAATAATTTTTATAGATGCTGGTCAATATGTTCTCTGATGACGTTGACCACAACACGTTGAACGAAGCCGAGCAGATGGTCCGAAGTCGCATGGAAGCTCTCGGCGTCAGATGTCGGCATACGGAGGAGCAGATGAGGGGAGATGTCCCCCTTTCGCCACTTACCCCCCAGTCATCAAATCAACCAGAAAGACCATTCGATGAATATAACGCCCGACAATATAGTAAGTAAATCATTTTATATGCTAGAAATAGCTTATAGCTTAGAGCGGTCAAAAATGACGGATTTTTTAACCCTTAAATGCATGACTAAAAATATTTTCATGATTTGGATATATTTATTTGACGTAACATATAAACAAGAAAAATAGAAATAACAAATTTGGTGAAAGTTATGAAACGTGTAAAATGTCAAAAAATTACACATGGACAACTGTCAACAAAAACAAATTTTACAAAATCGCAGATAAAAAATAAATAAAAATATGCCAGCAAAGATAAACTATTTCTAAACATATAATGGTAAAAACAATTTCAAACAGCCCAGAAACATTTTTTTTTATTAAATTTTGAACAAATGTCCTTAAAAAGGAACGCTATGCGCTGGTGGGTTGAATATCATTATTAAGCGGATTTTCGGGTCCAACGCCAAATTCCCGCTATATCCAATCCGTGTTATAGTGAATCACAAAGCATAGTCTGCATTTTTTGGCATCCATCTTCCAATCCGCGTTATAACCGAATCCGTGCTTTATCCACACGCGTTAAATATCGAGGGTCCAGTGTAGATCATTTTGCAATTGCAATTCCACCTTTCAGCCTTGCAATTCGGTAATAATTTTATTGCACGCCTGCACGCACTCATTTTATCAACAGGTGACTCTGCTGATCCCCCCGTTAAGCGAAATTGCTAGCATGCATACATCGAGAATGTGTTATAATGTATGTTGAGTTGATAAATTACGTCATGCAGGCAGTCTGGTGAACAGTAGAGAAAATGTATCATATGTCATCATTAACCCAAACAGTGACATTCAGCTTCAACTTGATGACATTATGTGAGTTTATTTTTATTCTGGTTGTTTTTTTTGTATTTCGAACAAATAAACACGATCAAGTAATATCCATCTCTATTTAGGAGTATATCTTCCGGTAATTTGTTGTGACGGATCGGTTTTACTGCGTTCCTCATTGCCTAACTCTCCTCTAAACCCAATCTACATATCTTTTTTATTGTATTTCTACGTTAGATAATGAGAGGCACCATTGTACATCAATTTACAAATCAGTGGCAACACTATGGGTTCGGCATTGAGGGTTGGGCCCAGATATTTTTAAGCCTGTAACTCTTACAGAGATCAAATTTTTTAATACAAAAAGCAAATGTTGATATTATAAAAATGCATTATCCATATTTTTAATGATTACTCTGGACAGCATAAAAACCTTGAAACGTGCCGAATAAGTATTTTAAATTTTTAGTACATCTCTATATAAGTGTTGTTTTAAAAAAAATCTTTTTTTATTATTTTTTTCTTTTTTGTTGCCACAAAAAATCAGCACTCAAAAGCCTTGAATCAGGAAGCAATGATTCGTTAAAGCTCCACACTGAATGATGCTTTTCATAAGTTTTCTTTTTCTTTTTTAAAGAACATCTGATCTCTCCCACGTTGATTATTTAAAACCAAACATTTATCATGAGCAGGACAGTTTTTTATATTGGCATATTAACTTCTTTTTCTCCATTTTAGGACAGCTTATCCTGCTAGCCTTATAACTTTGACAACTTTCTTTCTCTTGCTATTTAAAATTGTTCCACTATTTCGGAAGGGTTTGAACGTTTAACGCCCCTTCTAAATACGGCCCTGTAAACAGATACAGTCCCAATCATGTAAGACCACACCTGATACTCTGTGAAAGTGGTGGTTTAATACATGGGTCGCTAATGTATGGTGCCTCAATATACCGTTTTCGTTCTGGTATTGGGCATTAATATACCATATTAGTTATGGTAGTGTGCATTAATATACCGTATTTGTTATGGTATTGTGCATTAATATACCGTATTCGTTATGGTATTGTGCATTAATATACCGTATTCGTAATGGCATGCGTTTCCTACTTATACTGTTTGGAGATAGCTATCTTATGTTATGTAATTGTCATTACTCATGGAGAACAATTGTCTTGTTACAGACGCGCACGAAATTGTCATTAACTTTGTTTTTTTGCAACAATTCACTGCCGTTATCTAGCTTTTCTCGAGGATATCCTGGCAAACCAGTGTGTACTCGGGAGCGTCCGGTCGATTGTACAGCATCACGAGTGCACGCAATCCATTTGAGTGGCTAGTCAACTCTGTCGCATAGAGAATGCACGGCAGTTTAACGGATTTGACATCGTCATCGTCGGCGCTTTTATCGTTTCTAAGCATTGGCGCATCTAAAAAGGGGTCTTGGTTGATAACCCCTTTTTCCAAAAAAGTGTTTTTATGGATGGATTTTGATAGTTTCTTACTTTCTCGAAATCGTCACCCACTTTAAATTTTTTTTTATTTGTATTTATCAATAAAATAATTTAAATACACAATTTGAAATTTGTAGATATGTGATAAAACCTCCTTCTCTGTGAAAACCTGACCTTTGAACCTCTGGTTGTCAAAACAGCAGACATGAAAAAATCTTATTTCTATTTTTTTGTAGATTTATTTTTGTTTTATGCGATGCTTTGCTTGAGGCCGTGTTTTGGATTCGATCATAAATTCTTTCAGATTTTCTTCTTTTTTAATTTTTTTTCTTTTCACTAAAATGTGTTTAGCTTTGGTGTTTGAGAATTGTTGCTGAATTGTTCTTCGTTATCGTTTGAAGTGGTTTGCTGTATACGGCTTTTCTCCTTTATATTTGAACTGAATCGATTTATAGATGTAGTCGTCATCTGCATGAATTTGTTTTGTAAATTTAAGAAATTTTATACGAGGATGTGCCAATATTTTTATACACGAAAATTTATTAAATATTTGCACCTGTTAACTATCTTGATACGTAAATTTGTTGATATATTTACAACCAATTGTATCTGCTCAAATCGTGCATTTTCTTATTTGATGCTGAAATTTCTAGTCACTATTGTGATAAAAGGATATAAATCAAATTAATATTTGAATGTTGCAATGTGTTCATTTTTTAACTTGAAAGTTAAATTATTTCAACAAAGATTTAAAGCAAAAAATTGGTGAACTAATGAAAAGAATAAAAACTGTTCTTCCATTAGTTTTAATTTATCTATTGATTAATGAAAGTAAAACATTCAAAAATTATTTTGTAAAATATTTCTACTGATTAGGTTGGTTTATTGTTATTTCTTACTTTTGCTTACAATTTTAACACACCTGTGCTAGTTCCAATACCAAAATTTGTTTTATTTTCCAAAATCGTTCCCTTGTTTAAGGACGTGCTTCACCAATGTTTTCATAAGCATAAGTATATATTTAAAGATGAAATATTTTAATCATTGTTTTTTATGTTTGACGAACAAATACAATTGTAATTAAATTTTGATTTGTCGAAAAACGGGAGTACCAAAGTCGAAAAGAGATATTGAAAAAAAAAAAATTAAAAGTGTGTTGCATTGTGTTGTGTTTTATTTGAGTAAAAGGTAACGGTAAAAAATAAAGGTCATGCCATTAGGATGCCACTTCGTGTAATACACTTCAGCAGCGCCGGGAACTGCTTGTGCATATGGGATCACACGTGTATGCGAAACTGGGATGTGCCGAAACCTATTACATCCAGTCGTGAAACTGGTACTCATTCATCGACCAGTGAAGGATGAAAGGTTGAGTTGGCCCGAGCAGTGTGAGTGAATTCCTTGCTCAACGGAATTACGCCTCGCCGTGACTGAGATTTGAACCAACGACGACAGGATGATAGCATAACTACTTTTATCATTGTAGAAAAAAATATATTTTTTCAACAATTTGATGTTTTTGGTTGTCAATATGTTTTTGTTTATTTGTCAAATAATTTCAAACACATACTAATATTCTAGCAAAACAAAAATAAAATAAAAATTTAGACATGTTTTTGACACAAATAGCTTGTAAATGTTATCAAAAACAAAACAATAATTTTGAGAATATCTTATAAAAATACTACTTTTTGTTATTTATTTGAATTTATTCACTGAAAAAAAAGTCATTCTTGGTGTAATCAGTAATATAGTAGGATAAAAGTCGCATTGCACTTGAATCCTGTGGAAACTTTACAGGTACAAAAAAACTCTTAATAAAAAACTTCTGGCTTGCATTTTCTCAACTTCTTCCACGTGAAACTCGGCTAAAATTATTAATATTTGTAGATTGTTGTTGAAATTAAATATATATTAATTAAAATTGGAGCTACACATTCTCAAATCCCTTATATTAACTTCACCGCCGGTCTTGCTTGCTTGCTTGAATGCTTGCTTGCTTTCTTGAAAATGAAATTTAACTAACTTCCCGTCACATGTTTACATAAATAAATTCAAAAAATTGTCATTTTAAAAACCAGCCAACCCTAAAAATAAATTATTCAGAAAAAAACCACAACGATTTAATAACTAGTTTATGATTGAGGCACAAATCGTGCTGTGCAACTAATGAGAAATTTTGTTGTACAAGAGAGGTCTATCATTTCAGCCACAACTACGTGATGTTTTTCAATAACTGGCCTATTAAATTAATTTATCTTGGTTTGTTGGGATTAAGACTTATGATTGAAAAATTGGGATATTTAGAAAATCAATCTGTTTGCAAGATTAGTTTGTAATTATTTTTTCAAGCTAGGACGCACAAAAATTTTTTTTCAAGCTGCTTTACGGCAAAACTTCAAATGGCTTTATCATGTGTTGTATGAGATTTTTGAAACAAGATAAGATTCATCATACAGCCTGTTTGCACATGAAAACAGAAGCAATTTGCAAATGAAAAGAACAATAAATGATTCATGAAATCGAAAAAATAACACATAAAAATACTCTTTATTCGATTATTTCACAACAAATAAAAAAACCTGAAATGAAATTTAACTAGCTTCACGTCATCCAATCGATCTGAAATTTAAAATATTGGATTGTTCCTCATCATTCTATTGAAGTTTGAAATTTTTTGAAATTTTTTTTTAATTTAAAATAAAAATTATCCTTGTTGTAAAACAAAATCAAATCAAATACAATCAATTATCATTTTACATATATACATTAAAAATGTAATTTAAACAGATTTTTTTTTAATAAATAAAAAACTGGCATATTCAGAAATGTAAGGAATTTGTGGGAGAAAAGCTGGTTTTTAAGGCTTACTTGTTATGCTTTCGACTTTGTTGATTTTCCCCATGGTCTTGTGAGCGTGTCAAAACACCTCAGATGCTCTTCTTTCCTCCTAAAACTGACCCTGCTCAAGTTATCGAATCAGTTGGAAATAGGAGCTTGAGCTATCGAGTCAGGTGGAAATAGGAATGTAACAGTTGTTAAACCAGAAGAGCTATTGATGTCCCGTAATTAATGAAAAATCAGTTGACTTGTTTTTTTCTTGCAAAGTACTATGTCGCATCTTTTTTAGCTCGTTTTACTTTTTAATTCACTGCTGGTAATACACATTATATGCTAAAATTTGCGAGCACAATAAGTTTCACAGAGTGTACCGTAGAGCGCTGACGTTTTTTTTTATTTATAATAGTTGATAGTCCTTTACACCAGGTGTTTTAAGACTCTAATGGCTGTATGTAGGAAGCACTTAAGTACTTCCTGTCGTGGATCATAATTTGATCATTTTTACTTTTCCCTCCTCCTTTCTCCAGGCTTGGGACTGGCTCGCAATTAGCAAGGCGGAGTTGAGTGCTGACGTGCGTTTCAACTTGGTTTTATTCTTTTTCACTGCGCTAGTTGGTGGTGTTTCTTCATCATCATCATCATCATCATCATCATCATCATCATCATCATCATCATCATCATCATCATCATTTTCATCATCACCATCACCATCACCATCATCATCATCATCATCATCATCATCATCATCATCATCATCATCAAATAATGAAGACAATAAAAATTGTTTAATTTTCAGAATATAAAATTGCTAAATCAAAAAACGTGTTGAGCAAATTGTTACAAATAACAGAGCTTAAGCACTAAACTTAAGTGGCAAAAACTCTCAAATCTATGTTTCTCATTGACTAAAAACGCGGCGTTATTCCGTTTATGGCGACTACTCTTGTATGTTGGCATTTCACTAGTCAGAGGTGTTTTTTAAATACTGTTAAGCTAAAAGCTAATGATAAATTTTCAAGTCATCATTACAACAAGTGTTTTAAACACAAGTGTTCAGAAGACGAATTAAAAAAAACAACTTATTCAAAAAATACGTTCTCAAAATATGTATAATTAATTTGAAAAGAAAATAGATTTTTATTAAGCATTTAAATATTTATAAAAAAGTATTTTGTTTTTCAAAATTTCGAATACCTTACTAACAGCTTAAATAAAGAAATTGAGCGGAAGTAATTGAGCTGAAAGTGTTACATGTAATGAAAATTCATGCATTATTGCCAAAGGATAGACTCGGTTCATTGCCAAACGCTTTAATTGATATTCAAATCTTGATGTCAATATTAGCGAGTACATATGGAACCCAGGTTTTTTTTTTATTTTGAAAAGGAGGCCTGCCAACAGTGTTGAAAAATAATCAACTTTTTGCCTGAACAACTGAACAAGTACTGCCAGTGCCCAAGACTGTTGATATAGTCACTGTTGGGAATGTTCATTCGCTTGAAAGTGCCAAACTGCTTACAAAGCGAAAAACTGCTGACAATTTTTTATCAACAGCTACTTTTAAAGGTAGACCATGAACTTGTACTGTAATTCGGTTTAAAAAAGTATCACGTTTTTTTATAGCTAATGCTTTTACGTATTTTTATCTTAGATTTTACTGTAAAATGTTTTTTTAAAAGTCACATGATAACATTTTTAATTTAAAGCACATCAATTAATTAAACTCAGAGCCATAATGAGTGAACCTCGGGCGGGCACCAAACTAATTTCATTGTTTTGTATTAATGAGACGTCTTTCAAAGATTTTGTTGATTTTCTTTAATTTATGTTAGAAAAGGTTTATCTGGACATAACATAATGGATCTAAATGCTGAGGCAACGCTAGCTGATCCCGTGTCGAACGCATCCTATCGAGCAAACTCTGAGCTGGCATTTAATCTTTTGCTCTGCTTTAGTTGGAGGTGTTTTTGTTGAAAACGTTGACATTGGAAAGTTAGTGCTGTATTCGTACCAGAAGTGGGCAAAATACTGACCTCAAGGTATTTAAAATACCAAAAACTAAAATAATTTTTAAAAGTATTAAAAAAACTAAAATACCAAATAATTTTCTATGGTTTTTAAAATACCAAAATACAAAATACATATTTCGAAATACTTTTATTTAAAAAACCAATACAATTTATTCGACACACATAATCTATATATATATAAAAATGAATGTTTGTATGTATGAATGTATGTATGTATGTATGTATGTATGTATGTATGTATGTATGTATGTATGTATGTATGTATGTATGTATGTATGTATGTATGTATGTATGTATGTATGTATGTATGTATGTATGTATGTATGTATGTATGTATGTATGTATGTATGTATGTATGTATGTATGTATGTATGTATGTATGTATGTATGTATGTATGTATGTATGTATGTATGTATGTATGTATGTATATATGTATGTATATATGTATGTTATTTATGCATTGCTACACCATTCATCCGATCGTAATGAAATTTTCACACAACCTTGAGAGTCAAGGGGAATCAAATATAGATAAAAAAAAATTAAAATCCGTCACAAAATGAGCGGTTGAACAAGCGGGAACTATATATATATATATATATATATATATATATATATATATATATATATATATATATATATATATATATATATATATATATATATATATATATATATATATATATATATATATATATATATATATATATATATATATATATATATATATATATGAGTTTGAGTTTGTTTATTCAGTTATCAATACATACATTCAAAATCACAAATAAGACAGAACAAAAAAAAAACAATAATAATTAAATAGTCATTATAATAGCATGTATGATTGATGAAGAGGTGCTGCATCAGGCCCCTCTGTGCTGACGAGTTATACTGCAATCAAAGTAGAGCGAGTTGATCTTTGAAGGCATTCACCGAACATGCGTCCACTGTATATATATATATATATATATATATATATATATATATATATATATATATATATATATATATATATATATATATATATATATATATACATATATATATGTAAATGAATGTCTGTATGTATGTATGTCCTTTATGCATTGCCACACCATTTAAACAATGTGGTTTTGCTCCTCCCCTACATACCTTTGTCAACTCCATTACGCCAGAATTATTCTAAGATTACTCTGTTTATTCACAGCCCCATAACTCGAGTAAATGAATGCTGCAAAGTTTTTTCGGCGTTTCAAATGCTCTACCAGCTGATATTGGAAACTCTGCTTCTATAGTTGCATTCAAAGCTAATCTCAAAACATTTCATTTTAAATCAGTTTTCACCGCGTTAACTGTGCAAATCTATGTTCTCCAATGGCAATTTATTCCTCAGTCGCGTTCATCGGCGCTCTACAAATTGAATTTTATTTTATTCTTCAACAGTGTTAAAATTAAATATAAGTAAAAATATTATTATTATTCAAAAAAGACCTGCAAGCATTTTAGTGAATAGAAAAAAAAATCAAGAATGAACCAGGCAATATTGGCAAGCGGATTCAAAATGACGATCTATGTTGTCTATGACAAAATAAGAAATTGCTATGTTGTTCGAAACATTAATCTACATCATAATCATCCAGGCTCAGATGAGTGTCAAATGTATTGGACCGAAAAACGATTGAAAGGGCCTGTGAGGAAAGATGCTATGATGCTATTAAAACATGGATTTTGGTTTTATTGTAATGTGTGACAAACTTATTTTGTTTTGTTTTTATGTTTTTTTGTGTGTTTCACTTGCTCGTTATCAATTTTTTTATTTTAACAAAGACAAATAAATTTTTTTAATTGCAAATATTTTGAATTCACTGTTTCCGGGGCTTTCTGATAAAGCATTTTTGTAACTGTCAAACCTCGTCGTGTCCTACGAATGTTCCATTATTCGTTAATTTGTCACGGGAGTGGGACTTGAACTGTTTTGATCACACATTGGTGACATCATCGTATAGTTCAAACATTAGGTTAAGAATTGGTTTTGTTCTCCGTAAATAACCAAATAAATCGCTAATTTATGTCATCGTCACAATCATTTTCGTCGTCATTATCACCATCTATATCTTTTTTAACGTTTACACAATTGGAGATAGGTAAGGTTTCAAGGTGTGTCATTTGGAAAGGAGTGCCAAAATACTAATCGAAGAGGTGCCAACAGTTTTGCAAAAAAAGTACCTACAAACGTCTTGGAGCGCTTTTGTTAGACCATGTCTCCGAATGCAAATAACTCCAACTCTGCCACTGTTTATCCGTGGGTCTGATTATATTACATTAACAGAATTCTCGTTTAATTTAGATTATTGTTTTCCAAACATTTTACAGCAAAAGAAAACTAATGCATTTATTAGTATTAATATCTAACCGTAGAAATGTCATGGGTAACCGACCCGAACCCGAACATCGGTACCACCCGGTTTTTCTTGGTTAGGTACCCAAACTCTTTAAAACGTAAAACCCAATCTCAAACCAGAACGTTCGAAAAATTGAAACCTAAACCCCAACTAGACAAACTAGTGTCCTTCACTCTGCAGCCTACCTGGTGATTGGTGCATCAACAGGTGATCATATATCTCCGATCCTCTTTCAGTAACACTAGTTTTCTATTCCGTTCAGAGTATCTCACAAACTACCAATGCGCACTAAAAATATTTTTCACAACATTATTTCGTCGTGACCTAATTGTTCCAAGCGTTCGCCATAATTAATTAAAACGAATTATTTTTATATTACAGCCCTGATCGCTTGGAACGGCTTACCATCTTCCACAAGGGAATGAAAAACAACTGATTTTAAAACTTCTCTAAAAACTCATTTATTATCATAAACGTTAAACCTTATAACATTTCACACCGTCGCCTTTGTTATTAGGCGACTAAAAACTCTTAGTAAATAAAACAATAAAATAAATAAAACAGTATTGCATACTCTTACAAATGGCAACTTAGTTTTCGCTGATTTTTTCGTGTGCTTGCCAAGCATTAATTTTTGTATTTTCATCACCACCATCAAATAACACTTAATTTTGAACAAAACTTCAGAGCTACTGAATTATATATATAAAGGTACAAAAATAATAAAGTGGACTGGTCCAGTGGCGTAGTAACCTAATATTTCACTAGGGGCGAAAGAGAAAAATGCCGCCCCTAATTTTTAAGAATTTTCTCGGCATCTTCACCGAAACTATCCTGCCTGTGCATTAGCACCAATTAGGTGTAACTCCGTTTTTAAGTTTAGCAACATTTAAAGCAATTTTCACACAATTTCACACAAATTGTCTAATTTTCTCTAATATTTAATATAATTCAATAAATCTTTTTTATTGGTTATGATTATGAACTGGCCAAATAGAAGTTATTAAACTAAAGTACATAGTATTGTAAGCATGAAGAGTATACAGGAACGCAATATACTGTATACTGGAATGAAAGAGTACATCTTTTTTGCTTTAATGGCTGCAAAATCCCTCAAGACTTCATCATCATCGAGTTTTTCAGCAGCTTCCTTTTCTATGGAAAGAATGGCCAAATTTGTAAGTCGCTTCTGAGTCATGGTTGATCGGAAAAACGTTTTTATATGCTTTAGCTTAGAGAAGCTGCGTTTGCAACTTGCCACGGAGACACCAATCGTAAGGAAAATGTGAAGAAGAATAGTGAGATTCGGTAAGCATTCAATAAGAGTCCACTTCACAATCCACTGCAGCACCTTCCAAGATCCAAACTGTGAAACGTCTTTGCATGTTTTCGAAATCGTTTTATCTCTTAAAGCAAGTCAGTCGCATTTACATCTGTATAGGTATTTGTCACACAATTAACATTCTCCTTCATGGCAGAATTATTATTTACGTCTAGAAAATAGGCTGCTTTTAGAAAGCCAAAGTGAATGTTAAGATTGCGGAGCTCTTGCGTACGTCTGGAAATTTCGGCTGTGAGTCGATCCATCACTTCAAGGTGTTCCATTCGCATTTCCTGTTGCATAGTCAGTCCTATATCTGTTGTCTCTTTTCCAGGCAAACGTTTCTTTTTCCTTATTCGTCTTTCCATGGGAATATTCATTTCTTCACAAAACGCAACAGAGCCTCTAAAACAACAGGATCTCTCTCTTCGGCCAGGAAAGACAAGAGCGACTGCATCTTTGATGCACAGACATCAAATCCTAGGCCACGAGTTTGTAAGTACTTTTGTGAGTCGTTAATCTCATTCAGTACTCGCACCCAGAAATGAAGATACGCAACGAAATTGTAGGTCAGAATAGTTGATAAAAATCACCAGGCATCCCCTCTTGTCTCCATGTTCTCTGACTGGCCATCACGGAGTTCCTCCACGGCTCTGATCACTTTTTCTAATTTACTATGAAGAACAGCAACAGCATCATATCTTGCACTCTACCGAGTATCGGAAACACGTTTAACAGTCACTGTAACATTATTCTTCAAGATGTCCCATCTGTGAGTAGATGCTGAAAAGAAAACAAACACTTTTTCAACCGTTCCAAAGAAGGTAGAAGCATTTGCAGCAAGGCAGGCAGAATGGACACCTGCTAAATTCAAGCTGTGATTAAGTGATTATTGCACGGGATGAAGCAGACGTTTTTGCAGATAGTCTGTGTGGGTTTGATAGAGGGCTCATGTGAGAGTGTAAATATGGGTCGTGGCTGTAACATTCTCTAATAATGATGAAAGGAAGTGCGTTAACAGGCGTAAACTCTCTATGTCTGTGTATATGCATTGAAATTAGTTTGAATAACTGTATTTGCATACAATACAGTGAGTCTAAGATGAATGATTTCAGTTGTGTGCAAAAATTCGACTCTTTAAAAGTTTTTCCTCTGTTTTTCTAAAAGGTCGAGTCACTTTTTTCAAGATTTCAATTTTGCCGCCCCCTCCTGAGTGCCGCCTGGGGCATTTGCCCCGTCCGCCCTCCCATTTCTACGCCACTGGACTGGTCACGAGTTTGTACGCAACACACAGCCCATTTTTTCAATTTGAACTTATTCTTTTGCCCTGCGCTATACGGAGGTGTTTTGCTGTATGTGTTAAAATTAGATACTTACTGCTTCATTCACATGTCATCGTCACAAATCATCATGACTACAAATGGTATCCTCTTCGCAGTGATACATTAACAGTAATACATTAACAGTATCGCGTCTTTGCCTTCTGCATCGTCACTATAATTATTAACACCATCGTAAAATTATAAATATTCTGGTCTTTGTTTTTTTATCATCATCAAAATCGTCGTCGTCATCATCGTCACCGCCACCGTCCTCGTCATCTTCGTCGTCTTTGTCGTCGTCACCATCATCATCATCACCACCACCATCACCGCTAAAACCACCACCACCACCATCATCATCCTCATCATCATCATCACCATCATTTTTTGTAACCCACCCACCTCTTTCCATTTTGCCTTTGGTTAAATGTGAAGTTATATACAGGGCTCGATTTTTGGACCGTTGTTTTTTCTTGTCTACATTTCGAGTGTTTTCGGCTTGGTTATTGAAAACTGTTTTGAGATCCATGGTTATGCTGATGATCTACAGATCTAAGGTCATTGCAGAATTAAAGATATTGAAACGCTTGCGGATCGACTTGATGGTTGTGTCTCTGGGATAACATGGAATTGATGAAACGCAACAGATTAAAGCTGAATGCTTCCAAGAAAGAAGTCATCCTTCTGAGATCACCAGGACGTCTGATACAGGGCTCCTTCAAAGAAATCAGCATAGCTGGAAGCACCATTCGTTTTTTTGACAGGTTTTGTAACCTCGGGGTCACCATAGATTTTTCACTGACTTTCAGCGAACAAGTAGCACAAATCGTCAAAACCAACCTGCTATTTCTACATGCGACAGATAAGGTCAATTTCTGACGTCGTTCCTTTGCACGTTTTTAAGCAAATAATTTTTATTTCCCACCCCACATTTGGGGTCCCGAAAGCAAAATTCTCAAAAAGTAGTAAAATATGTATATCTTTATTTAACGAGTAAATAATAAATACTTAGTTTTAAATGTGTAGCATTTACAGTTTTTAAGTAGCAATTATTTTAAAATACAATTAATATAAAAGTCCAACTCACATTTGGAGTCTTGGAAACCAAATTTTTTAAAATTACTAAAACATGTATTTTGTTATTTTCTAAGAAAAATCTTGGTACTAAATTATACAATTCTCAGATTTTCAGTTTTTAGAGTTTTTAATCAAATATTCTTTAGAAGACATATTAAAAAAACAACTTATTCAAAAAACAGGTTTTTAAAAAATGTATAAGTAATAAAAGAAAATACGTTTTTATTTGGCATTTGAATATTAATAAAAATATTTCGTTTTTTAAAACTTCAAATACCTTACTAACAACTTAAATAAATAAGTGAATTCTATCATTTCAGATACAACTACGTGATGTTTTTCAATAACTGGCCTAATAAATTAATTTATCTTGGTTTGTTGGGATTAATACTAATGATTGAAAAATTGTGATATTTAAAAAATCAATCTGTTTGCAAGATTAGTTTGTAATTAGTTTTTCAAGCTAGGACGCACAAAAAAAAGTTTTTCAAGCTGCTTTACAGCAAAACTTCAAATGGCTTTATCATGTTTTGTATGAGATTTTTGAAACTAGATAAAATTCATCATACAGCCTGTTTGCACATGAAAACAGAAACAATTTGCAAGTGACAAAAACAATAAATGACTTATGAAATCTAAAAAATAACTCATAAAATTAGTGTTTATTCGATTATTTCACAACAAAAAAACTAAAATCTTTGCGATCAGAATAAATTTCTAAATTTTTTATATTAACTTAACCACCAGTTTTGCCTTGTTTACTTGCTTGTGGGCTTGCTTGAATGTTTGCAAATCTTAAAAATAAAAATTATCTAACTTCCAGTCATCCAATGGAGCTGAAATTCGAAATATATAGGTTCGCTCTTCGTGACAATCCATGCTATTAAAGTTTGAAAATTTTAAAAATATAACTTTTTTAATTAAAAATAATAATTGTCTATGTTTTAAAACAAATCAAATACAATTAAACAAATAATTAAACAAATGTTTAAATAAATATATTTAAAAAAAATGTGGTTTTAAAGAAAAAATTTGAAATAAATGAAAAACCGGCAAATGTTGAAATATAAGGAATTTGTGAAAAAAACCTCGTTTTTTACGGCTTAATTGTTAAATCCCTTATATTAACTTTACCGCCGGTCTTGCTTGAATGTTTGCAAACCCTGAAAGTGAAATTTAATTAACTTCACGTCATCCAATCGAGCTGAAATTTGAAATATTGGATTGCTCCTCATCATTCTATTAAAGTTTATAAAGAATTTAATAAAAAATAAAAATTATCTAAGTTTTAAAACACAATCAAATCAAATACAATTAAATATTATTTTACATATATACATTCAAAAAAATATCATTAAAACAGAAATCTTTTTGTAATAAATAAAAAGCTGGCATACTATGAAATGTAAGGGATTTGTGGGAGAAAACTTGGTTTTTAAGGCTTACTTGTTACGCTTTCGACTTTGTTGATTTTCCCCATGGTCTTGTGAGCGTGTCAAAACACCTCAGATGCTCCCCTTTCCTCCTAAAAGTGACCCTGCTCAAGTTATCGAATCAGTTGAAAATAGGAATGTATAGTTACACGGCGAAATGCAATCTTTGTAATAAATGTTTCAAAATAGGCAAACAAGCTATAACTTCTTCTGTGAAAAATAATTTAAATTCTCAACATCCATCCAAATAAAATGAATAACAGAATGTTTTTTAAATAATAACATAAATGATCACTTTATGACAAATTGAAATAATTCAGTAAAATTCACAACAAACAGTCAATAAAATTCTTGTAAATTTTGAAAATCATAGGTTCTTGAACATATATAAAATTGCTGGGCTTTGTTGCACCAAAATAAATATTTTTATATGCGTAATTATTCTGTTTTTTTGCAAAATTGTGCGCGATTTTTTCAAACAATTTTTGTTGTGTGCACTTGCAAATTATTTTATAAAAAAAATAAAATAAAATATTTTTTTTAACCTATTCGAATCGGATAAAAGATGCGCACAAATGTGCGATTTCGCATAATGCGCACAACCCCGCATCAAACGGAGGAGCTTATTGTTAATAAACACTATATGCTAGAACTAAAACTTTCAAAATATTCTGTTTTCACGGAGTTACCGCAGAACGCTGACGTGCGTTTCAAGTTGGTTTTATTCTTTTGCACTGCGCTAGTTGGGGGTGTTTCTTCCAAAGCGTTGAAATTGAAACTTTATTGCACTATCTATCCTCACAACTAATGTTGACAACAGTCACTCTTTCCGTCTTCGTCATGATCATTATTAATATCATTATCACCACCACCACCATCATCATCACCACCATCTCCATCATCATCACCATCATTATCATCATCATCATCATCATCATCATCTTCATCATCATCGTCGTCGTCGTCATCATCGTCGTCGTCGTCATCATCATCATCATCATCATCATCATCATCATCATCATCATCATCATCATCATCATCATCATCATCCTCATCATCCTCATCATCATCATCATCATCATCATCATCATCATCATCATCATCATCATCATCATCATCACCATCATTGCTATCATCTTCACCATTGTCGTCGTCATCACCATCATCATCATCATCATCATAAAAAAATGAAAAAAATAAAAATTGTTTAATTTTCAGAATTTTAAAATTACTAAATCAAAAACCGTGTTGAGCAAATAATTTTAAAATTTATAGAACCGAAACATTAAACTTAAGTGGCAAAAATTTCAAGCGCTTTTTTTGAAGAACTTATTTTTTTAACTCTACTAGTTGGAGGTGTTTCTTTGAAAGTCAGTTTTCTGCATTTTAACGTTATCGTCACAACCCACCAGAGTATCTGCATTAGTCACTTCTAATATGCAAGAAACTATAAACTAAGAGTTAAACAAGTAAGGAAAAAAAGGAGTTTTTCAACACAAACTTTTATTTCAGATACACACGATTTAGAAATACGAAAAATGTTCAAATTTAGTTTTTTTAATCATGTATTGTCATCAAATAAAATGCTATGCTGAAAGTTTCAGCTTCCTAGCTAGTCAAAAAGCTAGGTAAATTTTACTTGCAAGATTTGCGTACAGAAAAAGACACACACAAACGGAGATTGTAACCTAAATAAAAGTTTGTAAAAATACATAAATAAGCAATTGCTTATCACCATAAAAGGTGAAAAGTCAGACAAGGCCTGGATTTTAAGTCGACACAACTATAGCATGCCTGTGTTTTAAAAAAAATTTGGAACGTTGTTTCAAATGACTTTTTTGCTTTAATCATTACCAATTAAATCACTAAAAATGCCCACAATACTTTATAATGGTTTTTCAACCGCTGCCATTTACATGTTTTTTAGCTTGCATTGCGCTATTTGATGGCGTTTCTTCGGAAGTGGTGAACATGAATAGTTGGTGCCGTAATTCTACGTCATCGTCACAACTCATTATGTTCACAACTGGCATCCTTGTCACAGTCATTGTCATTGTCATCATGGTCGTCATTATGATTATCATAATCATAATCATAACCATTTGATTTTCGTCATTTATATCATAACTGAAAAATTTTGTTTTTATTTTTATCATAACAAAAGTAACAAAAATTGACTTAAATGTTAAAAGTCAGTGAGCTTGCAGTCGAATATATAACAACCACATCTGGAACGACTTGTGCTTATTGGAAACATGTTTGTGTGTGTGTGTGTGTGTGTGCGCGCGCGCGCGCGCGTGTGTGTGTATTAATAACCAAAGAAATAAAGTAGTTGTGTAAGTTTGATCTTTAATATCTTTAGAACCAAATAAGTGAACTTCACTAAATTAGGGATGGAGAATATGTTATACAGGAAGGATTAGAAATAAAACTTTTAAAACCTTTTGAAGAAACTCTTTACTTTTTAAAAATTTCAATTATTTTTATTTTATATCTTATTTAAATTTTGTCCAATTAATCGGAAAATTAAATTAAATGGCATTGTCATCGACAAAAATTCAGTACACCAAATATTAGCTCAACTAAACAACGGGCAAACAAACAGCGCCGGTGGGAAAGTATGAAAAAAATTATTTTAAAGATAACTTTAAAACTATACGCTATCAAATTCAGAATCTTGTCTGAACTGTTGAATTACGCCAAGTTTTAGGTTTACATTTTGGCGTTAAAATAAAAAAAACGCCGCCACATCGGAAGTTTTTCAGTTTTGAGCTTTGAATATAACAATGTCATTTTAATAACATTATTTTTTTTAATTGCTATAATTTAATTTTTTAAACTTCTTTTTACCTTGTCCGGAACTTGTTGCAACTAAAGTGGTACACCAAAAAAATATAGGATGTCGTTTGATTAGACAGCACGTTACATACAAGCTTACTCAATACTTCCATAATTTCTTATGCTATTGAGCTTAGGCATGAACGCACTCTTTTTCAGCTTTACCTAATCTTATGCACTGAGCTAAACAGAGGTTTTTCGCAAGAGATTTTAAAATTGAAAAATTACTGCTGTATTACGACATTGTCACAATTTATTATGATCACACTAGAAGTAGCCCGTCAAAAATGACGGATCTTTTTAAATCTCATTATATATATTATTCTTTAGATTGCAGCGCCACCTTGTTAGATTTTTAGGACCGACAGTGTAAAAATGCGTAATAACTTTTATTACATACCAGCGCGCACTAATTTTAGCAACTGCTGATTGCTGACCACCGCGGCCGCTGCGTTATGCGAAATTGCTAACATACATACATACATACATACATACATACACTTCCGAGCTGCTTTCATTGACCCCTTGGGCGACAAAGAACTAGCTGAAAGATCAGATCTTCCCGAGATTCCTCTTCCAAAGGTTGCTTTCAACGAGGGAGTAATTTCAATTTTTGACATATCCCAATTCCTCCGAAAAACAAGAAATAGATCTGCTCCAGGCCCTAATGGTGTACCATACCTGGTGTATAAAAAATGTCCGGGTGTGTTGAAAGTTTTACACTCATTGCTCAAGTCTGCTTGGACTTCCGGGTCTGTTGATAAAGAGTGGCAAAAAGCTGAAGGCATTTTTATACCAAAGGAGAAAGTTTCAGTCGACATCAATCAGTTCAGACCAATTTCTCTTCTCAATGTTGAAGGAAAAATATTTTTTGCTGTGCTTGCCAAGAGGTTGACGAGCTATCTAACACAAAACGACTACATAGACAAGTCAATTCAGAAAGGAGGAATCCCTGGTGTTCCTGGTTGCATCGAACATTCTACCATGATCTGGGAGTCTATAAAAAGAGCAAAACAGAATCGACTCAGTTTGCACGTCGTTTGGCTTGATCTTGCAAATGCTTATGGAGCGGTTCGTCACCAGCTGATTTGGAGAGCTTTGACGATGCACCATGTTCCAAAGTTCGTTATGGATATTCTACGACAGTATTTTCAAGATTTTCACCTGAGATTATCGACAAAGACGTGTTCAACCGATTGGTTTCGTCTTCAGGTCGGTATAGCCATGGGGTGCTCTATTTCTCCCATATTATTCGTGCTAGCAATGCAACTACTTCTGAATTCAGTTGGTGCAAGGGTAGAAGATGTTTATGTCGGCCGAGGTATTTTCATGCCACCTCTGAGAGCTTTCATGGACGACACGACAATTAGTTTGAATAAGTGTATTTCAATGAGACGGACACTTGATGTCTTCAGCGATCTACTCAAATGGTGCGGAATGAGTTTTAAAGCATCTAAATCGAGAAGTCTCTCCCTGCGTCGCGGTAAAATTGATGAATACACCGTTTTCTCTGTTGATGGTAACAAGATTCCAACAGTGAGCGACGAACCAGTGAAAAGTCTCGGGAGATGGTATTGTAAATCCCTGAATGACGTTGATCAGGGTGCTTCTATTCTCCGTATGGCAACTGTCTCCATGGAAAGCATTAATGCTGCTCCGCTTCAGAGCAGGTTCAAAGTGTGGATTTTGCAATTTGTTTTAGTGCCAAGACTGCTTTGGCCTTTGACAGTCTATGAAATTGGTCTGCAAGTTGTGGAGAAACTAGAAAGAAAGATAGCTCGTTTTACACGTCAATGGTTGGGTCTGCCTCCGGGATTGACGTCTGTGGCTTTCTACGGCAAAACAGCCAAGCTGAGACTTCCATTGCGGTCTTTTGTTGAAGATTTCAAGATCAGCAAACTGAGAACTCAGATGATGCTCGATAATTCAACGGATCAGAGAGTCGCTGAGGTAAAACCAACTCTAATCTCAGGAACCAAATGGAATGCTAGGGTTGAAATAGAGAATGCCACGGTTTCTCTCCAGTGGACTGAAAGGACCGGAGCAGTTCAGTTGGGGCGGCATGGTGTTGGATGGAACCACCATCTCTGGTGGTCCAAGGCAAACGCTCAGGAAAGATCAGACTTGATTGTTCAGGACAGAAAGCAAGCGATAGAAAGCGAGAGAGTTGTGAAGAGCGCACAATTGTCACAGCAAGGCGACTGGACCAGATAGGAGGAGACAGTTCAGCGGTCTCTGTCATGGGAAGATATATGGCGCTATGCTCCAGTGCGGCTATCGTTCCTCATTAGATCGATGTATGATCAGCTGCCAACAGCCAGCAATTTAAAGAAATGGAAATTAATTGAGAACGATGAGTGTCAGCTCTGCGGTCAGTCGCAGTCATTGATTCATATTCTTTCCTCCTGCTCCTATTCCCTTTCTCATGGTAGATACACGTGGCGCCACAACCTTGTTCTCCAAAAGCTGCTGGGATTTGTAAAAGAGGCCTGCCGAAAAGCCAACTCAATGGAGGTGAAACCTAGGAGGAGGATTTATTTTTTGAGAGAGGGATTGCCGCAGCTAAATCGCCCAAAAAGAACCCTCACGGAAGGAGAGAATGTTTTCCATGCGGCGAACGACTGGAGGGTCTCTGCCGATCTGAAAACGGAAAAGTGCTTCCCAGTTTCAATAAAGGAAAGTGGAAAAAGGCCAGACATAGTTGTTTTTTCGAGTCTGGCCAAGACATTTCTTCTCATCGAGTTGACAGTGCCTTGGGAAAGCAACATGGAGGCCAGTAACATCATGAAATTAGAAAGATACAGAGAATTGATGTTGGATTTGGAAGCAAATGGCTCAAGAGCTGAGCTTTTTGCTGTTGAAGTCGGAGCACGCGGTTTGGTTGGTAAATCTTTGCTAAAGTTGCTGCGGGCCCTGGGAATGTCTAACAGAGAGCGGACCCGTGCAATTAAACAGATTTCTGAAGCAGCAGAATCGGCTTCATTCTGGATTTGGTCTCAAAGAGAGAAAAAAGAAGATTTTCCAAATTTAGAAGCCGCTCTCTCCGCTCCGCAAGAATAGAATTGCTTCGTCTTTGTTTACGTGGCGATATTAAGTACCGCTACGAAAGCGAAGCCGTTATGTCGTCGAAGGTTTTCTCACTTGAATAGTCTGAATTTCTCTAAAGTCGCGAGTTTATTTGCATGACAAATATCTGCCACGATGCAAGGAATGATAGAAATTCGATGTCGGAAAAGAACAGAAACATTTTCTGCCGGAGGACGTTCGTCCGTCGAACGTGGCTCGCCCCCCTTAGAACGTCAAGAAATTAAAGAGCCGAAACGTTTGCTCGAGGGGGGGTTTTCTTCTGATGACCTCCACAGAAAAGCTCTTCAGGAGTGAACACACACACATACATACATACATACATACATACATACATACATACATACATACATACATACATACATACATACATACATACATACATACATACATACATACATACATACATACATACATACATACATACATACATACATACATACATACATACATACATACATACATACATACATACATACATACATACATACATACATACATACATACATACATACATACATACATACATACATACATACATACATACATACATACATACATACATACATACATACATACATACATACCGACATAGGAAATTATGTATGTAGATATTACTAGTGTTTGACAATTTTGGTGGTGGTGGTGGTGGTGAATGTTTTATTTTGAACAACATTGAGTCTTCTTTGGTAAACATTTTTCCAATTGTTGTTAAATTTGAATATATGTTTAACAAGTAAAAGTTGATTTAAAAAAAATTTAAAACATGCTAATCAAACCTTTTCCTAATGAAAAAAATAGACAAATATGTCTACTAGCAATCACTTACAATAGTAACAGTTTTTGTCAAGATTTTTTCAGCAAATTTGTTGATCATCGTGTTTCAACGGGTGCAAAAATTCAAATTCAATAGACCATGGCAACCACGCGCGTTTAGTATAATGGTAACTTTTCCGGTTTGTCTTTGGTTGAATGTGGAGTTATAAACAGGGCTCGATTCTTGGACCGTTGTTTTTTCTTGTCTACAATTTGAGTGTTTTTGGCATGGTTATTGAGCACTGTTTTGAGATCCATGGTTATGATAATGATCTACAGATCTACGTTCATTGCAGCATTGAAGATATAGGAACGCTTGCGGATCGACTTGATGGTTGTGTCTCCGGGATAATGAATTGGATGAAATGCAACAGATTAAAGTTGAATACCTCCAAGACAGAAGTCATCCTTTTGGGATACAGGGCTTTTTCAAAGAAATCTGCATAGCTGGAAACACTATTCGATTTGATGACAGGTTTCGTAACCTTGGAGTCACCATAGATTCCACACTTTTTTAAAAATATTTCTTTAAAAAAAACTACAAACATTTTATAAACCTCCAAACACTAATGTCTATAGAATTAATTGATTACCGGAGATATTCAACAATAGTCGTCGAAAATTTAAAAAAAAATATAAGAAATGAACAAAAATCAAAAGTTGCTA